>CAAKMY010033968.1:0-28613 GCA_901111285.1 Corrigiola litoralis | reverse complement strand
CCCTAATATTCTAGTATACTATAGAATATTCCTAACTAATACATCCTCCAATAGAAATGAATGGAAAAAGAGTTTCCTTTAATTACCGGTCGTGTTAAAATTAAAAGAATACTAATCATGAAATGAATACAAACAAATGTCTAAAGATACGAAGGAGGCCCTATGTATGGACTCTCACATAGCCTTAATTAATTATCAGTGACTAATTGCTTCACAACATCGAGACCATGCATTTTCTGAAGCCACAGTTCTTTTGGAAAAAGATCACTGATCATATGAAATCCCTCAGACTGCTGCATGGGGGCCACTTCATTCCAATGAAAATTTCATAGTGTTTTCCCCGATACGAAACCATTCTGCATGCACAAGGTCACAAAAACTGCAAAGCTGCATGCCTAATTGCCTACATCAGCAAATTACTTCTTGAACGATATATGGCTTTAATATACGGAGTATATGCTATCCTAGTAGGACAAGTCATAGCAGATCATACTGTATAATTAAAAATAACAACCCTGATGGAACCAAAGGTTTTATAGCTTGCTTTGCTCCCCACCAACCAGCCACCAGCAAAATATTTCAAACTAGAACAAATACATAAACAACTATGAAGAAAGTTCAACATTAATACAATGAAAATCTACATTAGGCATTGAATTTGCCTCACATATGTATCATAGTCTCATACAACATGTCAGAGCACTTCAAGGTTGAGACTTGATATCCTTATCCTAAGGTGCTATGAGTTTATTACAATGCTTATAATTTGTCAAAGGTGATGTACATACTAATATACCTATGTGACAAACTTGATAGAAGGCAGCATTGTCTTCTGTCGATTGTACAGCACCAAGAAATTTACCAGTACCACCTTAGAAGTAGATAACTAACTCATTTAAATCAGCTTTGAAGAGGCACCTGCACTGCAAACTGATCACTGATCCAAAGTTTCTCCTTCAATAAATGAGAGGATGGGGGTTTCCTGCCAATGGAGATCTTTGTTTTCCTTTTCAAGGCATCATAACAAATAAAAATACAGAAAAAAGGCACTGCAGCCAAGGATCCCTACCCTATCTGAACTTCCTTCTTCTAGGAAGCCCGAGATTTTGTAGGGCTGATCACTATCTTCTGTTTTTTCTCCTTTCCTAGATCCATAAATGGCAGCTGTCATATTTACCTTTAGGACAACCCAATCTGGTACTGTTTTAGACCCATCTGGGAGAAAGGGAGAGGCTTGTAATAAAAGACTTGGAACTTTTAAAAGAGAACTAAAATCTTTCCTTTTTTTGGGATTGTGCAACTGAGTTGTCATAGATAAGGTGAGAAGGGAAATCAGTATCAGCACTCAGCAGTGGGTGTATATCTCAGTAATAGAAGGTAGAATCCCTTGTCTTTCAAGCAAACCCCATCTCTGTCTCTTACCCCAATGCAAGAAGGAAAACCAGTAGTACCAGAGAAGAGCGTTAACCCAAGAACATAGGGGCTCTCTTACTTTTTCTATTGTTTTTCCTTGGGGAAGTGGGAGTTCTCTTTGGCAGCACTCTGGCCCTTTGTTTTATATATTTACCACAACTCCTAGTGCTTAGAATCTCTCGACACCCTTCTCTCTTTCTTCCTGAAGGCTGTTACCATCAACCATAATCATCACATCCATCATTTGAGTTCCAGAAAAAAATGAGAATGAGGTTCCTCTTCTGCATAGCATTAGTTCTTCAACTTGTGGCTTGGGTTCCTGCAACAAGTAGGCTTTTAACTCCTAATGATGACCCTGCTAAACAACAAGGTATGTTTCTTTTCCTTGTAACAAATACACAACTGTTCTGTAACAGGTAGAATGATTAGAGACGCATTCTTGTGATCATTTCATCATGACAACTATCACTTTCTAACATCAACTAGAGTTTTCATTTTTGCTAATACGAAGTACTCCTTCTACTCCATTCAGGCATTAGAGTCACTGCTAAAAATGTACAAGCTTCATACAGTTCAAAACATGAGGTACTCCCCTTGTCTATCCCTCTATATTACTACATTCTATCAACTTTTTTGAACCCTTCTGCTCTTACTAATTTAGAAATCTGTGTTTATGTAGGATTCAATGGTATCAGAAGTAGAAAGCTACAGAGGGGTGCACCAACTAGGCTCAATGCCTCCAAATTGTGAACACAAGTGTGATGGATGTAGCCCCTGCATTGCCATCCAGGTGCCCACTATCACAAGCCACTTGGGGATCCAGTATGCAAACTATGAACCTGAGAGTTGGAGATGCAAATGTGGGCCCTCAATCTACAGCCCATAATCTGAGTACTTAGTGAGTTTAGCAAATATAAGCAATATATATCCAGTTTAGTAATGTTCGAGTTGAGCAAAGTAGAATGCATAGCTCTGTACAAATCGAATATTCATTTTGTTGGGACTAAAAATTATATCGATGTAGAAGTATATATTAGTCATCTGTTCTAAATTAATTATTAAATATTTATAATTTTCTATCCTATGGATGTGGTCCAAAAATGCATTAATCCTGAATCCTGAATCCTGAATTCTTGATCATCTATCTTGTAGTCATCAAAAATTTTGAAGGACTCACATTTCTTCCTCTTTCTGCCCTTGATGTCGTGCCATATTTAAATAACAGTTTCACCATATCACCCACCAGATATTGCTTGTCGTTTTTGCTGGGAAGAAAGGTTTAGCCAGGACTTCATGATATCATAAGTTGTAAAACCAATAGCCACAGATGGCACAACTTTGATATAGTTAATGCTCAGACCAGCAAACAGCTGTCTCCATCCTTGACAGTGTACAATCCCTTTAAGCCCTTCTATGGTATTTCTATACCTTGCCCCACCGTCCTGTAAATTTTCAACCTGGAAAGAAAATTTTCACCATAAGTTAACTTGAGTCATACAGTTCAATCATTAGTGAATTAACTCACAGATTTGATTGATGTTGTAGACCTCATGATTAACACATAATTGTAAATGGTATGATTCACTTGTGGGAGAAGAAATTTGCATCTAAGCAAGTGTGTCAATCATTAATTCATTACTGAACTAATTCACGGATTTGATTGATGATGTAGACCTCATGATTAACACATAGTTGTAAATGGTATGATTCATTTATGGGAGAAGGAATTTGCATCTAGGCAAGTGAGATGAAAAGAAAGATGCAGACCTGACATTTCAGAGCAAACCACTTACAAATTCAGGAAAATGACAGTTCAAAATTGTGCTTCTTATCAGCCGAAATCGTTTACCACAACAACACATGCAATGGACATGATATGAAAATAGCAACAGACAATTTCTAAACTATCATTCGTAAGTAAAAGAATTCAAAACAATTAGTCTCCTAGACACTGTAAACTTGACTATGTAAAACTCTTTGTCCTGCCATTTTACGTAAGACTTCTTCTGATCTTCTCTCTGCTATATCTCTGAGTTATCAATTTGGCAGGGGGGAAACCCATAGCTGAAAGTAAAAGGATGCCACAGACATTGAAAGAAAAGGTTAGATTTGAAATAGCTCAAAGAACAGCCACAGCCATGCCACCTCAAAATGACAGAATAAGAACAGCTCGACTGTACCCATTACCAATAAGTCAGCAACTAACACATCAAGACGATGTAACAAAAACCATTTAACTACCATCTCGGTACATCAATGTAGTTAAAAATGTGTTGAATCCCTTCGAGTGATATCCTCTTCAAAACTCTACTCACATGAACTCTCAACAGTTTTCAAGGTATATCTTCTACGAAGTATGCATTCTGAAAAGATACCACTTCTAGGACATGTTAAGTTTGATGATCAACAGAACACATGCAAAGTTAAAATAGTAACGGGAGATGTGTTAACATTAGCATGAAAGATTAGTATTTAACCATTCAGGTTCAATTCCTTTAACTGTGATAACTGATCACCAACACAGAAGAATCAAACCAGTTGCGGACAGATAAAGAAGATAATATAGCCGAGAGACCATGGGGGGAGACCGACCAAGAAGAACCATACACAAGTTATTTAGTCAAGTCCTCTGAAGGAGCCCACGACAGAGAATAAAAAAAAAAAAAGAAATCTCGCTGCCAGAAAGGTTTTTTTTTCAGGGGGGGGGGGGGGGCAACACAATAACCACCGCCACCTCTCGTTGAGTGAGCATTTCAGAAGGAAATTACCTGCATTTGTCGTCTAACAACATCCAAAGGATATGTAAAGGTCTGCCCAAATAAGCCAGCCAAAGCTCCACATGAAAGACGTAGCAAAATGGACTTTTGATGCTCTTCAGGAACCCTTCTTTTAAGCTCCTCATATATATAGAACTTCAGACCAGCGTACGGCAGAATTCCGACAAGAGTTGGTCCTGCTCGAAAGGTAAAAACAGCTCCTGGTGATTTATACGTACAGGGAAGTAACAAAGATATTGCATATCATGAGATAATGAGAGGAAAGCTGGCCTTTCTAACTTCTTTACTGACTACACATCAACCTCAATCAGTATATGGTGCAATCAAGTAAAATCACTTCATCGTTTGATATTCACTCATGATCAAGAGCTCAACAGAGAAAGCTCAATGAATGCTAGAATAAACAATTCGCTTAACCTCTCTTCAGCAAGAACTTACCTACACCACGGTACAGAGCACGCATACCACCTTCATTGTAAACACGCCTAAACACATCTTGTATACCACGATATGACGGTGAGGAGCGATTGTAACTTGAACTACTACCAAAAGTTGGACGCTCGTCAACTACCTAATGAAGGGAGCCACAAAATTAAAAAATTAGATTCCAACTAGCTTTCAATAATCCGTAAATCTATGTAGTACGCACATGTAAAGTGCAGACCATAACTTCAGTAGTTCATCGGTATGCAAACATTAACATCAAAGACAGAAGACAACTAGACTTTAGTCACTATTTAAGCACTTAAATGAGGACAAGCATGCTACGGAAAGCAAAATACAGCCTTTATGGCCCAACTCTAGGAAAGCACATCATTTCACAGCAAGGCTATATTGTGCACTATGCAGAATAAAATGTTTACTGCATAAAATCCAGGAACCTTTCAAGGAAATATTCAACTTTGAGTGTAATTACTACTAATCGAAAACAAAATTACAAAAGCCTTGGGCTCATGGTGGATGTGAATGAGGTACCTGATAGGCAAGCTTTGTTCTAGCCAAGTCCAAGGGATAAGTGCATAGAACTGCAGTCCCACCAGCTGCTGAGCCAGCTAAAAGATCTACAACAGGTCCAGTCCCCAATATAGGACAATTATCATACAGCCAGGACCTATACCTCTCATATGCCATGTAATGCAAAGCTGCATAAGGAACTATCCGAAGCACACTTGCACCATTGCCTCTACATAGCAATCAATAACTGAATAAGACACTTAGCAACCAGCTTCGATTGCATTAAACATATAGACAGCAGAATTAACAGAAAAACCGAGACTCCAACCTAGACTTACTTGTACAACCCTTGTATGCCTTCCTGATTTACCACCTTCTTCAGCGACCTGTAGACCCCAATAGAATGAAATCCTGTTCGAGTCTACAAATGTGTTCGAAGAAATAATAGAATTACTTATAATTAGATTCTCAAACGACATGAAGCATTCCATTGGAAGCTATAACTTTGCTTGTCCACATCAAACCAAGGCGAGCTGTTCTGTATCTAATTAGTTTTGTATGATACAAGTATACAACACATCAAGCATGTCTATAAAATTGAAGGCTACTGCAAGTAGTTATAAGGGATTTCAGATAAAGTTATGCATTGCTCCAGATGGAGATTGCTATCATCTCTGCCTAAAAGAAAGTGTCACAATCAAAATCACCATAACTATACAGCTGGTTAGCTAAGTTGTGCTAACTGTTAAAACTGTGTTATAACAACAGCCACCTAGTAAGTACTACCAGTCTGAGACAAGAAAATGACAGTTTCGTTTCTTCACTTCTTCAAACATCTGAATGATTTAAACTTTCAGCATAACATGAATCATCAAGCATTAATCAAACAGAAACCAAATACTAGACACTTCAAAATCAACACATATGGGACCCAATTTCTCAGTCCAAATCATCACCAAGACACCACCATTCACCAATCAGCACATTACATATAGCACAATTCCATAACAATTTGCACCTTCTCATCACTTAACAGGTGCACATCATTCATTCCACCAGCACACATCTAAATAGGTAATGCGAAAATGATAGAATCTACAACATGCACTAAAAAAGATCAAACCTTTCTAAAACAATAAACCTTGAAAAATATTCTAGATACCACGTGTACATCAATCATTCCACTATCACAATCCCAACATAAATCTAAAGGGGTAATGCCAATATGCCATCCACGTGTACACCAATCATTCCACTATCACGAACCCCGACACATCTAAACAGGTAACGTGGAAATGCGAGAATCAACACCACATGCAGTAACAACAAAAAGATCAAAACTTTACAAACAAAACAGTAAAAACAAACCTGAAAAAGAATCTTGATCCTCTCAAGAGGGGCAACAGAACTCTTAGCGAAAGCACCAGCAGCGCCACCAGCAATCAATTCTCTGACATAAACAGGCAATGAATCAACAATGGTGGCACTTTGCTCATCATCCACAATCAGGCCACCAGATGCCAATGTTGGGCTCTCTGATGAGCCCATCTTTAAATCTGAGCCCAACCCAATTCAGATTTTGGCTCTAAATTGCTAAATTTGTTCCAAGATTGGACCTTTATTGGCTGAAATTGTAGAATTGCAAAGATTGGATTTTGGGTGGTTTTTTGGTTGTTTTGAATATTGTAGGATCGCTAGTACGACAAAGCTCTCCCTCTCAATTTTGGTGGTTTTTTGGTTGTTTTGAATACTGTAGGATCGCTACTACGACAAAGCTCTTCCTCTGAATTTGGGTCCTTTTTGAGTTGATTTGAATATTAAAGGATCGCTAAGACGACAAAGCTATCCGTATGAGTTTTAACACGAGTGCGTTCCCAAGGTCTCGAACCTGAGGCGAATATTATACGGTAGTTTTTTAAGGAAGGTTTGAAGGGAGAATTGAGCAAGAGTGGGGGTATGGACACGTTCCTTGTTTATAGGAAAGTTCTTGTTCTCGTGTTCATTGTCTTTTTGGCGCTTTCCTTGCTGCTTCGGTTTTATTTACCTTCTTGTGCGTGCGTTACAAGTTTACAACTTTCTTAAACTTGGATAAATTCTTTTACTTAATTTCTAGTCACGCACAAAGTCGCAAATAAGAATCAAACCCCCAACCTCATGATTGGGGTAAGATAGTTATAATAATTTGAACTAGTTCTTTTCTTTCAGGTAGTCTTGAGAGAGACCGTTTACTTTTATTATAAAAGTAGACCAAGTCATGCTGGCCCAATAAAGACATATAAATCTACAACTAATTTGGACTTGTAGAGAGCTTAGGAAAATTTACCTAGTAAAGAGTTGGTCTACTTTTATAATAAAAGTAGATGGTCTTCTCTAATAATTTGTGCTTTTCTTATTACTAGATAAGGTGTCATGGGGTCTAATTGCACTTAAAAGAATAATTTTTACTCCAATTAAAACATAAGGTGTTCAATTGCACCTAATAGCAAACTTATAGATATGGTTAACCACTTTCCCATATACGCACTTAAATCCGGTACTTCTCTTCGGCCTATAGAATGGACTTCCCTGTGGGATTAGGCTTCCTTTGAAAGTGAAGTTGATATGAAGTCTAGTGGCAACGTAGAGTAATGGATTTATGATTATCATGTGATTGGCAAGGTAGCTATGGAAAATTAGAAATCTTGATAGTTTGTGTAGCATACTAGATCAGAGTGTCTAAGGTAGTTTCGAAAGTACCCAAAACTAGATACTTCCAAGCACAAAATAAAGAATAATTATTGAGAATGAGGAGAAAAGAGTCATATGAAATTACACTTATATCCCTAATTTTCATGAAATTGTCACAGGTAAAGTAAGTACTTCATGAACTATGTTAAAGAATTTACGCATTCTAGACGGGCACCTATGCCCATGGATTGCATAATGAAAATGGATTGGACTATGAGATCAACATCGGCTAAAATTGAGAAAAATTATTGTACCACACACACACACATAAAAAGTGTTAGATTCATAAAACACATCAACCATGTTTATCAAAAGAAAAAGAAAAAAAAAAACACTAGATATATCAAACTTTATATTGTATTACCGAGGTATTTCATTTCCTAACACCTTGAAAGAGAAAAGCCTTTTTTTATTCTCCACGCCTACTTATTGTGCATAATAGCTGTTAACTTTTGATAAAGAACGTGAGGAGGAGTAAGGGAGAGGAGTCATTCCCCAACTCACATAGTATAAGGATGTGTAGGTATATAACTTGCAAAGCCATATTATGAAAATAAATGAGTTAAACATCATATTTGGAATAAGAAAATTTTGCGATATGTCATATAAAATGCCATGAGTTCGTTATCTTTAACTCCCTAAATGATACATCTTTTATACGGTAACCAAAAAGATGACATTCAATCGTGATCGATAATCCAATTTCAAATCAATTCCCCACTTGAGTATTGATGACATTAAACCAACACATCAATGTCATATATAGATCACATATCTCATTTAGCGTATATATAACTCATAGACAATTATATTATTATCAATAATCCACCTATCATAACATCTAGTAGAAAAATCATATTAGGTGTGCGCGCACCAAATGCTATTTAAGCGCACATCATTTGAAACTTGCACCACGATAACAAGGCACACAAGGCCGGAACATATGTGCAAATCTTTTTCTACACCCACCGGTGTCACACACAACATCTCGGTAAGTAGGGTTTAAAGTATGCTTGATTCCAATCATCCACTAAACCAAGTCAAATTTGTAGCTATATATTCGTTGATCATTCAAGTTTCGAGTCAAAAACCCAAGCTCTTTGAGTCATGAACCAAAATTTTCATACCGTCAATTTTTGACAGGTCTAGTTACAATTGTTTTTGTTTGTAAAATGTGCGCATAAAATCACCAATAAAAATCGAACCCCAGCTTTACTTGAATTAGTTTTTTTTTCTTACATGTCTACTTGTCTAGGGACTATAACACCACCTATGTCTAACTTTTTTTTTTTTTTTTGTCCACCAAAAAAATAAAAATGAAAGAAAGAGAGAAAATGTCTAAAGCCCATAAAGCAAATTAAGCCCATTTAGCCCTTTCTTCATTTTCTCATTCTTTCACTTTGCTCAAACTTTCATCTTCCTCCTTTCTTAAGCTCTCTTCTGCTTCACTTTGCTTCAGATCTTAACACCATTAATAAAAATGGCATATGGGGTAAATTTCCTTTCTTTATCATCCATCTAGATCTTATATTTTTTTCACTACTTAACTCTTGTTTTTTCCGTATTTTATGCAATTTTTTACAATGATCTTTTGTTATAATCTGACTTGATCTGATCTTGTGCTATTGAAAAGATTCATAATTTGACATTGTTTGGTGTTTCTAATCATACCCTTTTCACCATTTTTAATGCTGTTGATATTAATCACTGTTTTTTGATGCTCAATTATATGAAGTTGTAAAGATTTTAACTTTTGTTAGTTTGGTTGGTTTATGTTGATGATTGCATATGATCTAATATATTTAGGATTGGTGAAAGAAATTTATGTGTTGATCGTTGTATGTATGATCTAATATGTGTAGATTGGAACCCCTTAGTGAGATAATTAAAATGTGGCATATGATGCAATTTATGTAGGTCCAAATTCCATCAGTGAAAAACATACTGCTTCTCGATTCCGAAGGGAAACGGGTTGCTGTCAAGTATTACTCGGATGACTGGCCGACTAATTCTGCGAAATTGGCTTTCGAGAAATCTGTCTTTACCAAGACTCAGAAGACCAATGCCAGGACAGAAGGTAGCTTGCTCTTTGAGTTTGTTTTGTTGTGGTGCTGATGTGTTTGTGTATGATATTAAAATTCTGGTATACACTTTTAGTGTTAGTGATGTGTTTGATTTGGTGCATCTGTTTCGAGGATGTCGTGCTGTTAGTGATGTTTGGTTTGCATGATTCAGTTGGGAAGTAGTGGGATCTTTAGTGTGGTTCTATTTAAAGCTTCTGTAAGTGTTGTTTTTGATACTCGAACTGTGCTGTGAGAGTTAGTTTAGGACACTTTGTATAGGTCATTGCTGCACCAATTGATAATAGAATCATAAGCAAGAAGAAAAATTGAATATTGAGCTTAGTGTTTCAGCTCATAGAGCAATTTTAACTTCTATCTGCATTTGAGCATATGCAAGAAATCCAAATTATAGACATTATGTGTTGTGGTAGTTAGTTAATCTGCCTTTCTGGTGCGCTATTCAATGATTTCTTCTGCCACATTCATTGAAAAAGGTAAGAGGAAATTTCTAGATTGCCGGTTATAACATTGAAAAAGTGGTCGGTTGTGGTTATATAGTTTTGTAGCTGTTCAAGTAATCGCATACCTAGAACTATCTAGCTCTTGACCTACGGTGCAGGTGGGGAGGGGTTCGGGCAATGGTTGAATCTCAATACCTTTTCTCTTTCACCAACTTGGTAGGCTGAGAAGAAATTGAAATTTGAAACCTAAAACATTTCTGTGAAACCACGTGGTCGCCGCAGTGATTAAGAACCTTTTACCTTCATATTTGTCCACATTGCTAAAACCCTGTCTGAGCTCCTTGAATTCACACTTTTTTCGGATGTTGCTACACCCTGTCAACCAAATAAGAAGAGGAAAATTACGAGTGAAATTGGGATAAATTCAGTAGCAAAGTAAATAAACCAGTACTAAAGTGGAAAACCAAGAGTGAATCGATTGAGGAAGAGGAGTGTGGTGGTGAGGATGTAGAGACATGATGAGAAATGACTGTGAGCAAGAGGGTGGTGTAGACTGGATTTCTGCTGATGGCTTAACTCAGAGATAAAGTAGAAAAGAGATTTCATGAGAGTGATTCCATGGAGAAAAATGGAGTGTAAGGAGTTGGTTTGGAATTAGTTAGTTACATATATCGGATTTTGGTTCAAGCAATCATTTGTTGTGTGGAGGGGATTCTGTCATGTTTTCTTTCTACCTTGTTTGAACAGCGGGCTGGAGAGTAATGGCGTTTGAATTGAAAAAAAATCACGCGGGACCATCTCTACATCTGTGATTGTAATGTTAGCCATCTAGTGTGGAACAGGTTACTTTACAGAATCGATGAAGAAAAAAGTTTGGTCCCTGTAGTCACTACCTTCTCCATTTTGAATAGTTCCTCTAGTGATCCACTCTTAGTTTGGCTTTCTTATTCAGTAAGCATCTTGGTAACCAACATTACTGTGACTTACTAATCAGTCGTAGGCATTAGTCTATGTTGGAAAACGTATATCTATCTAGGTTCACAGTGTTGTTAACATGTTGGTCCTTACCTCTTGATTAAGCAGCATTAAGTTGGTTCACATGTACTAGTTACCTCTATTATTGAAAGCTTTGTCCGACCTTTACTAACTCTTAAATTTTGGGAAGAAACAAGTTGATGATATTTTCATCTCGATATAGATGGTTGCAGTATTAATTATTTATGGTTTTGCAGCTGAGATAACAATGTTTGACAACCATGTCGTCATCTATAAGTTCGTCCAAGACCTCCACTTCTTTGTCACTGGAGGTGATGACGAGAACGAACTCATTTTAGATGCAGTTCTTCAGGGTTTCTTTGATGCCGTTACTCTTTTACTCAGGTAGCTTGTTCATTAGTTGCCAGAGTCTTACCATGGGTAATTTTACCAATTATCAAGATATCCTAAATGGCTTTTGTGTGTTGTTTGTTTCTAGGAGCAAGGTTGACAAAAGTGAGGCCCTTGAGAACTTGGATCTTATACTTCTATGCCTTGATGAGATTGTTGACAGAGGGTGAGATTGTTGATTCTTATGTACCTTTGGTGGCTGTATAATTTCTTTTTATTTTCTAGATTCTGGTTTTCCAACCAAGACTATGACTATCACCACCTAGTTTAAGGCTCTTTTTGGAATATTTTTTCTTGATTGCATGGAAAAATCATAACCCCCAGCCTCCTGTCAGAATTGGTCATATACCTATTAAATTGAATGGAGCAGTTTAGGATATAAAGTAGTGCCAAAAGCCCACTAAGTAGTCTTCCCCACTTTACAAGGCGCTATATGTTCTGTTTCGGCCCTGTGACAATTCCAGTGCCGTCTTGATGATCAGTTGAAGTGTTTTAAATGCTCTGATGAAGCACTTTTGCTATCATAAAGAAGTTGGGAGAGAAAGATTAGGGAATAGGGATACATGGATCATGTTTCTATGCATAAGAATATACAATGTTACCAATGGTGAAAGGATGTGCCTAATTTTCTCAATTTCTGGTTCAGGGTTATCTGGCTTTTCACTTCTTATTCTTTGTGTTTTTCTCTACAAATGTTGTGGGAGGTTGACAAACATTGGAATAGGAAAGTTGAATTAAGTTTTACCAACTTTAGGAAGTCTCCTCTTAAGCTTATTCCTGAGTTAATGATTGTCAGGACATATTCGTAAACTTGCATGATGATGAAGTAATAATATCTTGTTATTGACGTGACTAAACAAGAACATGGCATCTCATCTGAAGCTTGCTAGAAAGATTAAAGATTCTATGTAGAATGGACTTTAGACTCTTATAAACAACTTAGCTATGGGAAGTCAAATTATTCATGGATAGACTATGAGTGACTGAGAGTTGCCAGCTACTGTTGAACAATTTAAAATTTGCTCTTCTTTTTATTTTGCTATGTGAATCTCAGGCTCTTTCTGTCTTTCACCCTTTGCAGGATGATTCTCGAGACAGATGGTAATGTTATTGCTAGCAAAGTTGCAACCAGTAGTGTTGATCCTGCTGCACCCTTGTCTGAGCAGGTAATGTAACTGATATTGTGCTGTTGTTTTTATTTCGGCATAATTATTGTTCATCCATGGCTCCATGCTGTCCACTACTGTAAATTATCTGATTTTGTTGCAAGTTGCAAGTCCAATTGAGGTCTGTATTCCTCTTGGACGTGCAGAACACCATAGTGACATACTAGACTATCTTAATTCTGAAAAATTGGTACTGGTAGTTGGCACCTTTCGGGTATAAATGAGCGAGCGTAGAGCTGCATACAGCTGCATTTCTGTGTGTAGATTGACAACCTTTGGGGAGTAAGCTGACAGAATATTTCCTGTTAATCTACAGACCATCTCTCAGGCATTGGCTTTGGCTCGCGAACACTTGACAAGATCACTTTTGAGCTAAAATTTGGAGTCCTTTGCTGATAATTGTCAGCCTTTCATTTCTTTTTGATTCTTCCCGACCATCTTGCTCCATTACTGCAATTGCCGACGATTTTTGGGTACTTCTGTAGTCCATGTGATCAATTTTTAGCTTTGCTTTGCACATTTAACTCAGCTGTTGAGAGAGTTACTGGTGCTCTATATCTAGTTGTTTTGCCCTTCTTTTGTTTATCTTAGTGAACCTCTAAGATCACCGTCTTAGCATTGGAAGGTTATCCTTAATGTATTCTGTGTAAAACCCAGTTAAATACTTAAATGTACAATTTTACATGCCTTCTTGATTGCTTCGATATTTACCATCACTTGTGATCATAAAATCAAGTCCCTCTGTTTGATTAATTGTCTGACTTATGTTCAGATCACATTGCAGAGCTTTTTAGAAGCATTTAGCAAGCCAATTACTTGGCTAAAGTAAATATAATTTTCATCATTAGTTACATCCTTGAAGGGAAAAGGAGTAAGTTCATCACTATTCCCTTTGACAGAACGACATGAATTTATCAAGTCGTTATCAATTTGGTGCCTGCACTTCACACAAGTTTTTAGACTTTTAGCCTTGTAAGGGCTTTATGAAAAACATGTACTCGAGGAGTATGTTCCTCAGAGTTTCGATCAATTCGCATAATTATCATTTCATTCATATATAAGGCAGGTTTAAGGATGTTTTGGATTTTTTTTTCGGATAACGAGGGTAGCTTTGGCGGGTATTGCACCATTACGACTTTCGGTGTAAACCCCGGGTATTGCACCCAAGCTCCCAGATACAACACCTGATTAGTCAAGATAACTTAGCAACTTAAAGCAGTTTAGACACGCACGCAATAATAAAGACGAGGATGCATTCTCAGCCTCCTTGCTTTGGCGGAACATTATTTTTCAAATGAATAATTTATTGCGCCAATGTTAGGAGTCAAACCCCCAACTTTCATTGGTAGAGTAACACTTAAAACCAGTAGACCGAATCCTTGGTGGATGTTACCAACCATTGCATCTGACGCATAAGTTAAGATCAGTGACCTTGGTAATTCGGTAGGATACCAGAAATTCAGCCTCGAAAATGACTTAATCCAACCCCTTCAGTGTTCAGCCTCAACAACTTACCACATTCAAGGCCGTGCCTAGCCATGACAACCATGTTGTCACTACTCTTCCCCTGGATGAAAAAAGAGTGGAGTCCGGGTTCCTTTGGCCATTAATGGGAGAAAGCAATCTAATGGCGTGGCGTCTGCCAGATTGCCTTACTTGTATGCTTTAACCAAGACTCTGCATGTAAAAGTTGGCAACCCATATGCTTACGCTATTACTAGCTCTTTGCACAAACTTCTGTGATATGGTTTTGTTGAGCTTACCTGCCAGGCCTACCGACTTGTCAACGTGCATGAATTCTAACAGTGCCGCTCTCGGTTTCCTTCCGGCCTTTACTTGGGGAGGTAATGAAAACAATTAGGAAGAATTCAAGGAAAATGATAGTGTTGTAAGTTGTAACTCAAATGCAAACTTGATTGGTCAAGTCTCCTATATATCAGCTCTGATGTGCATAAGTATCGGGGATTATAGTGCTTAAATATACAACGTCAAAATATGCATGATTTTTGTTTTGTCAAAGAACTGTCAATTTTTACACCAAAGCGTCTTCTTGTGCTCCTATTATATTTTGTTTGAGCCTGATAATTAAACAATGATAATAAAAGTGTGACTGTGTGAGACACTCCCTTGATCAACATTTACTAGTACAAGAAGCTTTCAAAATGGAAATCGTGCTGCATATCCATCCGCTTCAATTGGAACAAACATACATGCGTCTACATTGCATTCATAAGAATGTACAGATCCCCCTTGCTATACCTCCGTAGTAAGAAAGGCTTTTTAATGATTTGGAAACCGGTACACATCCATGTCGCATCTGCTTCTACCATGATCAAGAGGTCGGCGAACCTACCCAAACATGCATGATTGGATGTAGTAGCAGCACTTAATTAGATAGTTTGTTATCATGGCTGGCACGTTTATGTTTCAATATGCTTCAACTACTGTATTAGTGTTAGCTCATGCACCATGACCAACACTGTAAATACAATTTAAATATATTCAAGCTTTAGGTATCAGGTCTGGTTCCATAATTTTATTCTTTCCCTTTTCTAGTTTGTAGGAGCAATATAATTATGATTTTTTTTCACGAACCGGAGTCGAGTATGATTGTTAGGACGATAAATGTATTTCTTATGAGCTTCAAATTTTATTGAGTCTATACATATAATAAAACCTTTGAATCAGACTAGTTGATATCCAAGTAATTGATTAAACTTAAATGAACGGTAGTTGTAAGTTACAATACATATACTTCTAGACACAACTGCTTTATTTTTTCACACAATTGCTCAAATGGTTTCCACTCAAATAGCAATTAATTAAACCAACCATGCTAGGCAGTAGAAAACTTAGCCAAAAATTTTGTATGAGACCGTCTATTTTTATTTTAAAATTAGATTAAAGTGGTCATTATTTAGCTTGAAGTACTTCTTTGATAACACGATTTAATAAATCATAATTTTTACTTAATTTTTGACAAAATCTATTTCAAAGTGAAGATAGACCATTTGTAAATATTTTTTATTTTTTCTTACAAAGCGTGGAAAAGACCTAGAGAAATTGGACAAGAAAATTAAAACACAACCAATTTAGACCTAGCAACCCCAACAAACTCCTCAAACAACAATGGTTTGAGAGGAGGTGGAGGTTCATCTAGGACAAGCGTCGACCTTGGATGATTCCAACATTAGTCAACCAGTCTACACATCCATTAGCCTTGCAAAAAACATGTTCCATCGTTTGCAAATAATTCGTGTAAACCTAAATATGGATCTCACATGATGTAACAAGGGAACAATCAAGGCTACAAATATAATAATGATATGATGTTTTTCTTTTATTTTGGGATTGCATCAAAGACACATATAAGGCTTCATGTATTATAGATGTCAATCTTCGGGTAGCTTATTAGTAATGAAAACTCAATCATTCGAACTCTAGTGATCGTACAAATAGTACGTAGTATAGTGGTAAAATGAGATAATGTTGTACAAATTATGACAACTTTCGTATGTTTACTAATCATGAGTGGCAGAGGTTAATGATTGCTAATGATAATAAGTTCAACTTATTTACAAATTAATCGGTTGACATCCTTCATAATATCATCGAAGTATAACTCATGGAATTAGACTGATGTTCTAGACCTCATTGCTCACTCCTCTACATCAAGATTATAGCCCCTTCATGATTGCCTTCTCAGCGCCAATTACGCAATATTATGATATTAGTTTTCTAATGCGATACTTAGCTCATCTCAGCTGGACGACGATCTGTATTCAGCAATAGCATCATCTTATGCATGTACGCCGCTAGACAATAGACAAATCAGTCAAATGGAAGATCCAGAAAATTTTATAAAAATGGAAGATCAAATTATGATTTTGTAATCTAATGCCATCTAATGAGATAATAAGAAGATAGATTAAACCAGACAGGACTACAGGAGTGGAATGCCATAACGTGGACCCCACTGGCCACTGGTAACAATCAGAATAATGGATTGTCTGAGTCTAGTCTAGTACTCGTACAAAAGAGCTGCCATACGAGGAATTTGTACAAATTTGATTGTTTTGTAAAAGTAGACATATCATCATCTCAGTGATAGCAACTTCAGGCAAGTGAAGTACGTTAAAACTAAAAACATATACTAATGCCAACACTGTGAACAGATATTGCTTTCAAAAAGGCACTATTATATAGTTTGTCAGGATATCTATGGAAATATCAGAGCAGCAGGTATAAAATTCAATCATACTTAGCTAAATAAACCATATGGTCCATATGGTTGGTTTATATTCTGCCAACAATTCTATAGTTTGATTACATTGACATGCAATTCCATCCATCTAACATTGATGTATACGTTCAACCGTTAAGTGATTATTACAATAAAAGGGAGAGGAATTATTGCTAGTTAGTTCAACAAAACATTGCAAAGTCGCAACTTGCAACAAATTAGTATACCAATACAATTCTAAAGAGCATATATAAGAAACCAACTAAGTTTTAACTCTACAGGACAATAATTGATTAAATACCTGAATGGGTAATTTTGTTTTTTAGATGCTTAGCTACATGTTCTAATGTTCACCATGAGCCTATGAAATGGCTTAATTTTAGCTTAAAAATTACACATGGTAACAAATTTGGTTATCATGCTCATTTTGTACTAATATTGTAATAAAAATGACCAGTTTATTCTCCACGATAAAAACTTGTGGGAAGTAGAGGTGTCCATTGTGGTAGTGATAAGGTTTCGAGTGGGGATGGACACATGCAATTGCCATCAGGGCATGCAAGCACAAGACAACCTTGATAGTATTTGGAGATCAAAAAGACGTCAATGTATGTGTGTGAGCTGTGTAGAGTCTGATAAAGAGGCCAATTTGACGAGAGATCATGAAAATATAATGGAAGTTTTGGTCGTGCAACAAGAAGGCAATATTAGTACAAAAAAGAAAAAGAAAAAAAAGGCAACATAGAATCTGATGGATCTAACATCGTCAATAATATTGATTGTTTTTTTTCTTACATTGGAGCAATTAATGTTGGGGGGGAGGAGATATGAGGTCTCAAACTTAAGACGATCACCAAGTATGTTGAGTCAATAACAGTGACTATGACAGTATTAATTGTCTTTCATCATCTACATTTCTACCTTATGCGGCCAACCCCGTAGGAAATGGAAGCCACGTGTTCGAAAAGTCGTCAAGTTTTGTAACGCTTACAATAAGGGATTTATTGCGTGTTACAATCTCACGTTTGGAAAGGCGTCCTCGGATAAGATGTCACTAGGGATTTTGGTTAGGAAAAGGTATAAATAAATTTAACAAGCTTTTGTTTTGTATGTCTTTTAAATAATTGAAACACAAGGCTAAACAAGATAAATACATTACTGATTTGGCTCAAAAGCAACACATGTCAGTTGTTCCCCTCACTCCTTTTGGTTATAGGGATAATATAACAGTCTTTGAAGTTGTTCGTGAACCGTGTTTGGAGCTCATGCTCGCTACGGGAAATAGAAGGTGTTAGAAGCTAGAAAATTTTATTTGAATTGGTTTTTTATCTATTTGTTTGTCGCTGACGAGTTTTAACACTATTGTAATCTTATAGATCGAATTCGAGACCTCTAATTAAACTGAACTTATTGACTCCTTGCCAAATCAACTAAAGTGCTCGTGAGTAACACGTAATGTTTTTTTTTTTTTGTACAAACATGAATTGTTTACATTATTACTACATGAAATGCTACCGTTTATTTTAACTTGGAGACATTACACATGTATTTGACAAACTGAAGGAAAAAGGATCACGAGTCAAACAATGTAAACTCAGTAACTCATCCAGGCCGGCCCAAAGACAAACATATAGGATTAAATTGATATATACATTATAAATGTTTGTTTGTTTGTTTGTTTATCATTTAGTGTAGTGTACTACCTTAATCAATTGAAATCGGCTAGACATTGAGCTTCATCGGCAAGTCGATAGCTATTAACAATTAGTTTTGTTGTTGACGCACTGTACACACTAAGAATCAAAAGGGTTAGAGAATCACTCTTCTAAGTAAGAATCCAGGGTTAGAGAATCACTCGTCTAAATAAGAATCAAAAGGGTTAGAGAATCACTCGTCTAAGTATTATTATTTAATTAGTCAAAAGATACACATATTCCAGAGTTATAAAAGTTTACAACAATTCTATATAGTAAGACAAGAAAAAAGACTTATCCATAGAATACGTTATATCGTCACCTCAAATCAAGTTTATGAAAATTGACCCCAATAAATAAAAGCTAGTCATTTAAAATGGTATGGTAAATGAGACTCATTACAAACACATGTTCAAACTCTTAAAATGTAAAGAGTTAGCTTAAGTGATTAGAGTCTAATATGATATTTTGGGTAAGATTCTCACCAACGACTTTGTACGCAGATTTTAGACCAAAAAAAAAAAAAAAATTTAAAAGTATCATCGTTTCGTTTTAATTATGATCTTCAAACCCTTATTACCAACACATGTTTATTGAAACCAATAAAATACCATGGGTTGGCTACCCGTCAGTCATTATCAACTTAATCAACACAAGTTTATGAATGTTGCACTACTCTGTATAAAGATTATGTATGATTCCGATTAGGAAACTTTGTCCATGTACAAGAACTCTACTCTAGTACTATTATATCCATGCCAAAATAGTAGAGGAAGAGCCTACAATCAAACCATGGTCTCTCCTTGTCTTCAATTATAGGAAACTGATTATCATAAATTATCAATGAGACGACATAATTTTTACTTGAAATCAGATTCAATCACATATTGAGTTATACCAGTCGCATTTCAGTAACACTATGATAAAAGTAATCACTTTGAATAAAAGATAATCATAATGACACTTAAAATTTGGCTTAAAATTAAACAGTCTTGTACAAGACTAAATAAAATAATATTCAACTCACGTCATAAACTAAAACATACTCCATGCATCCTAAATTGTACTACTTCCCAAGACTTCAACTTCAACAAAATTCTAACTTCAACAGAATATAGACGAATCCATTTTTTTTTTTTTTTGGTTTTCAAAAAACTATAATAATAACTCTAATTTCATAATTGTTTTCAAAAAATGAAATAAATAACAAAAACAAAACAACAAATTAGCAGTTGAGCTGCCGCCACATGGCAAGATGGACCCACATTGTGCCAACGTAATTGCCAAAAGGTAAAGGTTTGGCCACTCCTCCACTTTGGCTCCTTTCACTCTTTTCCTTTTCCACACTCCATAACTTTGTATCTATCCAACATTTTTCTCTTCATGTGCTACGAAATTTCCATGCACGTTACTCAGTAACTATTCAAAATTTCACTATCCGAAACCAAAGTTTTACCATTAAACAATTGAATTTGTGAACAATTAACTAATTAATCAATGGCACCAAGACCACTAACCTTACTTTAATTGGAACTTGTGACGTAAATACTAATAAACAACAAAAAAAAAATCTCAGTAACTATTCAAAAACTTTATCCTTAGAAAACCAAAAAATTACCAATTTGTGTTCAGAAAATTTTGATTAATTTAATGCACCAAGACCACTAACCTTACTCTAATTGGAAATTGTGACATAAAACATTTATAAATAAAAAACACTCAGTAACTATTCAAAAACTTTACTCTAACAAAACCAAAAAATTACCATTTGTGCACAGAAAAATTTGATTAATTTAATGCACCAAGACAACTAACCTTACTTTAATTGGAAATTGTGACATACTAAATATTTACTAATTAATTAATTAATTAATATTGAGGGTCCCGGAAAATGCTGGTAATTGGTTCGAAGTATTGACATGAGAGACATGGCCTTAAACCCCTGTTTTCTCTCTTTCTTTTTATTTTTAATTTCTCTCTCTAAAAACATATTACATTCTTTCTCTCTCTCTCTTAACAAATGGTACATACATACATAAATACATTTTTTTTGAGAGATCTTTGTTACCCAAAAATTAATATTACCAAAAAATAAAAAGGAGCTGTCTTTCCATAAGATCTCTCCATTTTAACAACTGGGTTTGTCTTTGATTTTCGTTTTATTAAGTCAAGCATTGTCAATTTGTTCTTTAAAGGTATACTTTTTATTGCATTTTTATTGGGTTTTTGTTGTTTTTGTTGTTGGGTTGGGGAGATCTTTGGTTTTTGTCATCTGGGTGTGATTTGTTTTTGTGGAATTTTAATTTGTTTGGCATGAATTTAGCTAAGAAATGTAAAGTTCTTGTCTTTTTTTGTTTTTTGTTTTGTTGTGTTGGAAATTCATGTTCTTGACGGTTTTTGTGTGTATGTTTCACTTTTGTTAATAATGCATGATCAAGGTATAATGTTGTGATTTGGTTAATTATGAGATTGGTTACCAAGTCAATTTTATGAGTTGTTGGTTGAAAAAGTGTTGATATTGTGATTGTAGAGGACTTTTTTCATGGTTGACTTTGAGAATTGTGGAACATTTGACCTTTTTGATTAGGGAAGTTGTAATGTAATTCTTGGTATGTTGTTTTTGGCTTGTTAATTTTGTAGGAATTTGTTTGGATCAGCAAAGAAATTCTGTTTGAGGTGTTGTGGTTCTTGGAAGTTGTGTTAAAGATTGATAAGAAGTTTAAAGAAGATGATTTTGCTTTAGTTGAGATGTCTCAAATGAGACTTGTTTGAGGTGCAAAACGTTGAGATATGGCTCGGGGTAAAATAAGGGCGAAGATTCGTCGGAGTAATCTTTACACATTTGCCTGTCTCCGGCCTCATGTCGACAAGTCTGATGAGCCGAGCGCCTTGCCTGGGGGGCCTGGCTTTTCTCGAATTGTACATTGCAACCAGTCTGAACTTCATCGTAGAAAACCTCTTAAGTATAGGTCTAATAACATATCAACAACGAAATACAATGTCATCACGTTTCTTCCAAAAGGGCTCTTTGAGCAATTTCGGCGTGCTGCCAACATGTATTTCCTCTTGGCAGCGATTTTATCTTCCACCTCAGTCTCCCCTTTTGGTGCCATGAGTATGATTGCTCCTTTGGTCATTGTGGTTGGGCTTACTATGGCCAAGGAAGCTGTGGAAGACTGGCGAAGGTTTATTCAAGATATGAAGGTGAATAACCGGAAAGTCAGTGTTCACAAAGGAGATGGTGTGTTTGGAGATAGAACATGGCAGAGGCTTAGTGTTGGAGATGTGGTAAAAGTAAAGAAGGATCAGTTTTTCCCAGCAGATTTACTGTTGTTGTCATCAAGCTACGAAGATGGTATTTGCTATGTGGAGACTATGAACTTAGATGGTGAGACAAATTTGAAAGTAAAGCGAGCTCTAGAAGTTACCTTGCCATTGGATGATGACGCCACATTCCAAAATTTCAAGGGGACAATCAGATGTGAGGACCCGAACCCCAATCTTTACACATTTGTTGGGAATTTGGAGTTTGAGCGTGAGATTCATCCTATTGACCCGAGTCAGATTCTTCTTAGAGACTCAAAGCTCAGGAACACTGCTTATGTGTATGGAGCGGTTATTTTTACTGGACATGACAGCAAAGTGATGCAAAATGCCACTGATTCCCCTTCAAAAAGAAGTGGGATAGAAAAGAAGATGGATCAAATTATTTACATACTTTTCTCTGTGCTTTTGTTGATCTCCATAATCAGTTCAGTTGGCTTCTCTGTGAGAACAAAGTTTAATATGCCAACCTGGTGGTACATACCCCCAGACAGAGACGGGTTGTATGATCCGAAAAGGCCAGAATTATCAGGTCTTTTCCATCTTGTCACCGCGCTCATACTGTATGGGTATCTAATTCCAATATCTCTGTATGTATCCATTGAGTTTGTGAAGTTTCTCCAAGCCATTTTTATCGATCAAGATATACAAATGTATGATGAAGAATCTGGAACACCAGCACAGGCAAGGACATCAAATTTGAATGAAGAGTTGGGCCAAGTTGACACAATCCTTTCTGATAAAACGGGCACTTTGACGTGCAATCAAATGGATTTTCTCAAGTGTTCTATCGCTGGTGTCGCATATGGCACGCGTTCTAGCGAAGTTGAACTTGCTGCAGCTAGACAGATGGCACAAGACCTTGACGAGCAGGAAGCTGGTACCCGTAGCAGTTCAGAAATTGTACTGGAAACTGTAATAACATCCAGAGATGAGAAGATTCATAAGCCCGTGATAAAAGGTTTCAGCTTTGAGGATGAACGGCTCATGCGTGGCAATTGGTTAAATGAGCCTAATGTGGAGACCATGCTTTTGTATTTTCGCATTCTTGCAGTGTGCCACACTGCCATCCCTGAGCTGAATGAAGAGACTGGTAGCTATACCTATGAGGCAGAGTCTCCAGATGAAAATGCTTTTCTTGCTGCTGCGAGAGAGTTCGGGTTTGAATTTTGTAAAAGAACTCAATCTACTGTTATTGTCCGGGAGAGATATCCCAACCCTGGACAGCCTGTTGAAAGGTCAGCTTATAGTATCAAGAAGTTTGTACTAAGAATCCTTATTAAGAGTCTTTTTCTTGAGTTTTGATCCTTGGAAACTATTGATCTTTTCCCCTGTGTGATTTTATCAGGGAGTACAAAATTCTTAATCTTCTGGATTTCACCAGCAAGAGAAAGAGAATGTCTGTAATTGTGCGTGATGAGGATGGCCAAATCCTTCTCTTCTGTAAAGGTGCAGACAGGTCTGTATCATTGGTTTCTTCAGACCTGCTGCTTGGCATGGCACATACATTAGTTTGCTTGCATCTTTTGTAGAGGGCATGACATGCATAATGACCATGGATCACGGTCTCATTATTTAAAACATTCTTTGTTCACCAATTTAGTCATATGAGAGTTGGGGCTATGATTAACCTCATTCCTGTTTTAGATTTCAGGGTTCATTTTCATAGCACTACGAGATAATAATCCTTCTTTAACTCTTTATTGTTGGAATACAGCATCATTTTTGATCGACTCGCAAAGAACGGAAAAACCTTCCTGGAAGCCACCACTAGGCAGCTAAATGAATATGGGGATCATGGGTTGCGTACTCTAGCCCTTGCTTATAAAACACTCGAAGAGGCTGAATACACTGCTTGGAACAATGAATTTCAGAAAGCAAAGACCTCCATTGGGAGTGATAGAGACGCAAATCTGGAACGGGTTTCAGAAATAATGGAGAAAGATCTAATTCTTGTTGGTGCAACTGCTGTGGAAGACAAACTGCAGAAGGGGGTATGAGCCTCATTGCTCAGAGCTCTAAATTCACATATTAAAATCTTTCAGGTAATTTAATATTCATTAAATCTGTAGGTGCCTGAATGTATTGACAAACTAGCTCAAGCTGGTCTCAAGATCTGGGTTCTTACTGGTGATAAAATGGAAACTGCTATAAACATTGGGTATGTTCATTCATTCTACCTCCATGATTAAACTGGGAAACACTTATTCCTTTTAGTCTGCCAGTATATCCCATGAGATGGAAGGAAGTTTCTTTTATAACTTCAGTTCATCAGTTGTAGCACATAAACCCTTTTCTTCCTCTGGATGCAGCTTTTCATGTAGTCTTCTTCGTCAAGGCATGAAGCAGATATGTATTTCAACTGCAAACATCGAAGGAACTGCCAGTGAATCCAAAGAGGTACCTATTATCTCCAGCGAAATTCCGTGAATTGTTTTTCAGAAAATAATAACATCATGTTAGAAACCGTTGGTGTTGGTAACTACTCAGGCTGTCAAGGAGAATATTTCACTGCAAATCACAAATGCCTCTCAAATGATTAAGCTTGAAAAGGATCCTCATGCTGCGTTTGCTTTGATTATTGATGGAAAAAGTTTGACTTACGCCCTAGAAGATGATTTGAAGCTCCAGTTCTTGAGTCTGGCAGTTGAGTGTGCATCTGTTATATGCTGTCGTGTTTCTCCCAAGCAGAAGGCACTGGTATGCCTTCTCACATTCTTTGTCGTCCACAGTTGAATGTTGTATATATTACGGTCGTATTTATAGCTTCTTTCTTACCCCTTCTCTTTGTTTGGTTCTTGTACACCCCCCCCCCCCCCCCACTCTTTTTTTCCCCTCTTCCCCCACCAAACACACAAATGAAAAGGAAGTTTAATCTTAAGTGCCTTTCTACCAGGTGACAAGGTTGGTCAAAGAAGGGACTGGGAAAACCACTTTGGCAATAGGTGACGGTGCGAATGATGTGGGAATGATCCAAGAGGCTGATATTGGTGTGGGTATCAGTGGCGCTGAAGGTATGCAGGTAGGTTATGTCCATAACATCTTCCTCTCTCTCTGTCTCTCTCTGTGCGTGTGGGTGTGTGTGTGCAGAGACTCATTTTCTGTGCTGCTCCTAAACCTTTGTTTGGATGTAAGTGATTGACTTGGGGAGTTGTTTTGCTTGTGTATTATACTAATTGAGCAAGTGGATGTTCTTTGATTTGTGAATCAAATTTAATGTTCTTTGCCTGTATGGGTTGGTTCAATAGCAGTTTGTGAATCAAATGTAAATATGTACGCTATACTAAGGCATGATCCTGTCTTCGTCCATTTGTCTTAGCATCTTTTCCATAGCTGAGCATACCTTCTGCTATTTATTCACTGTGAAAATATCCTACCTAATCAAATATAAGTTGTATGTTCCTCAGTGTATCTCCACTGGAGAGCATATATGATGCAGGCTTACCAAGCTTTCAGCTTTTTGCAGGCTGTGATGGCTAGTGACTTTGCTGTTGCACAATTTCGGTTTCTGGAGAAACTTTTGCTTGTCCACGGACATTGGTGTTATAAGAGAATCGCTCAGATGGTAAGAAGTTTTAACTCAGCTAAATGCTTGAATTCCTTTGCATAATCACCACTATCACTATTTGACCAAAAGTTTCAAATTGTGATCATAATTTATGTTCCGTTGACTCTGGTACAGATTTGCTACTTTTTCTACAAGAATATAGCTTTTGGTCTTACACTCTTTTACTTCGAGGCCTTTGCTGGCTTTTCTGGGCAAACAATTTACGATGATCTATATTCACTCTCCTTCAACGTTATTCTCACCTCGTTGCCAGTCATTTCGCTTGGAGTTTTTGAGCAGGATGTTTCTTCAGATGTCTGCTTGGAGGCAAGTTTTTATTTGATACAACCTAAATTTACGAAGTATTTCATGTATATTGTTTCTGGCTTTTTACTATTAATCTAAACTCACATGAAATGATCCACTTCCAGTTCCCAGCCTTGTATCAGCAGGGACCAAGAAATCTCTTTTTTGACTGGCCAAGAATTCTTGGGTGGATAGGAAACGGCCTCTACACCTCCGTTGTAGTATTCTTCCTCAATATCATCATTTTCTATGATCAAGCATTCCGCTCGGAAGGCCAGGTAGCTGACATGTCAGCGCTGGGGACTATCATGTTTACAACTATCATCTGGGCAGTCAACTGCCAGATCGCCCTCACAATGAGCCACTTCACTTGGATCCAACACCTTCTTGTGTGGGGTAGCATTGGAATGTGGTACATCTTTATGTTGATATATGGTGCCATGCCTTCCACCATTTCTGGGAATGCCCATAATCTACTTGTAGAAGCCCTTGCACCTGCACCCAGCTATTGGACCACAACTCTGCTGGTGACCGCTGCTTGTATTCTCCCATACTTCGCACACATAGCCTTCCAAAGAGCTTTCAACCCGATGGATCACCATATAATCCAAGAAATCAAGTACTATAAGAAGGATGTGGAGGACCAAAGTATGTGGGTAAGGGAACAATCGAAAGCACGACAGAGGACGAAGATTGGTTTCAGTGCAAGGGTAGAAGCAAAGATCAGACAATTGAAAACCAAGTTGCAGAAGAAGCAGTCAGGAACAAGCTACCAATCTTCAGAATCATAATCAATTTTCATTATTTTTCTTTCTTTCCTAGATTTTCTTTTATAAGTTCCCCCATTTTGTTAGGTTTATGTATGTGGCCCTTTTTTCTTTTTGATTACATATTAGCATTTTTTTAATGAGTTAGAGAGTGGGGGGTTTGTTGATGTCCCATATTCATTAAACAAGAGCTTTTTAGAGCTGTTGTATGTACCATATTATACAAGTAAATCAGAAAGTACAGCTTGTGAATCAGTTGCACCAAGACATCTGCCCTTCTTCTTTTTCCACCCTATCTGTTGTTAGTTGTAACTTGTAAACTACTTCTGTCAGATACTCCGTATCATCTGTATCGCAACACATTCTCAACAACACTCACATTGTCACACATTTGAGATCATTCTCTTCTACTAGTAGGTACCATATGTCAATTGTTGTATGTGATTTCACTATGTATACTATAATAATCAATTTTGGTTTCACTTAATCTGTTAATCTGTTAATCATACATCATAATTGATTATTAAATTATGATTGTCGATTTCTTACAATTAGCATAAATTTGACCATCCCCCCTCCTTTTCAATGCTTAGTTTTTTTTTATATAAGGAAAAAAATAATCATAATTTCTTTCTCTTTTATTTTAAAAACTTTAACGTTTATAACTCTTATGATCCATCTAATTTTAATATACAATTAAGTGCTTTCCTACGCTCTTCTACATATAGAATTTATCCCAATTGTTCCCTTAGATTGTATAGATTTGCTATCTCTATACTCCAAACTAGATGTCTCGAGGTGTCAAAACCTAGGATGGAGGGTTTGGAAACTTTATGATCATATCCAACTTGATACGAACCGCATCAAATTGGGTAAACGAAAATCATAATTAATAATTATTGTTGTTGAAATTAATTGATGAATCATAGGACACACACAAGTATTAAGATGTCAAAGTCTTATATGAGAATATGAGATCATCTAGTTAAAATAAGACTAGTTTAAAATGGTCACACTTTCTAAAATCGATAAAAAATGGCTATTTATTTTGTGATTTTTGTAAATCAAAGTTAGATTGTCTCTTTGTATAATATGTATAAACATATATGATGAGACGTAAAATCTATGAAAAAACATGATCCAATTTTAACTTGATAAAAGAAAAATTACAAATCACATTTCATTGATCTCTTTTTTATTAATACTATTTCATACAAGACCATTCCATTTACACAAATATATACCACATTATTCAACAAAATTCCACACCGTTTTTATCCCCAAAATGGCCTATAGGTGCCCTAAAAAAAAAAAGATGGTCGACAAGTCTAACAACAAAACACTAATGCCCTCTAAAGCTCTCCGAATAATTAAAGTGACTAGAGAAGCAAGGTTAATCCAATGATTAGTAGATAAAGTAATCAAACGGTCTTACAGTGTCCCGTGTTCCAATCTTCATATGGTTATTCATTAGCTGCTCCAATGTAAAGAATAAATTATAGGAAAAATTAATGGCAATAATCCCAACTTTGGGCGGTATTCCTATAATAATCCCAACTATGCGTAATCCCATAATAAGCTGAACTTTGGCTCATTTATTCTCTAAATAGTCCATTTGACCCCAAACCTAAACTCCTAACCATGTTTTGACCTGAACCTCCCTATTATATCTCTCCTCCCCATCACCTTCTCTTCACTAGACCTGGCAATCGGGTCATTCGGATCGGGTTCGGGTCGGGTCAGTTCAGATCGGGTCATTCTCGGGTCAGATAAGTTTCGGGTCAA
>CAAKMY010033965.1:0-16934 GCA_901111285.1 Corrigiola litoralis | reverse complement strand
GTCAAGGGCCCCTAGCCCTTCCAGAACCTGCCCCTAAGCGGTGGTTCCCGAGCGTGACCCTCCTACATTCACCATCCTACCATTACGTGGCATAAAACGTGGGGGTCCCGTTGCGCTCACAGGGACGTCCATTGGAGATGTTAAAAAGAGGTTAAGGGATGGAGGTACTTGGTATAGACGGGGGCGTGGAGGGTAAAGGGGGTGATGCCTGCGTAACATTCTTGAGGAAACCTGACTGGTAGGGGCCTGAACTCTTTTTGTTTGAAGTCCTTCTCAAAACTCTTGATGAACTACGAGGAACTTGGTAATTCTCTTTTCCTACGTCCCGGAATTTAAGAAAAGAGGTATTGTGGAGAGGTTTTGCTAGGGCAGAATTTAAAGGGGATTCGAAGATCTTCTTACCTAAGGCAGCTTCCATGCTAGCACGAGATTCTGTATCAGGATCTTTCCTAGTAGGTATTGTTTTCTCACCAAGAGAGATTGTAGGAAAAATTTCCTCACAATCCGATCCACCTTCCATAGTAGGAGATTTGCTATTATCTCTTTCCAAATCCATATTAACCAAATTTTCCTTCCCTGAAACCCTAGGTTGCACTACCTCCAAAACAGGAATGGGATCGTTATTCGGGGAAAGAATCTCTAGAATCAAGATTTCCACATTATTTACGTCATCAACCTTCTTTGCAACTAGGGCTGACGTAACCAATGCATCATGCTTAACCATAATTTGGACCAATGGCTCTTCCTCATCAGTGTTAGCTTGATGCTCTTGCTCAGGTTCCAGCATCCTAAACCTCGATCCTCCCTTAGGTAGACCAGCCTTAGTTCCCTTAGGTGCTTGAGGTTTTGATGTGGCCACTCCTGGCTTAGACTTGTCTCCATTAGGGTTTATAATTTTCCTACGCGGAGGTCTCCTTACATGCATCCATTCACCAAATTGTGGATCACCGCCTGCATTATCAGTAGTTGTTTTCTCTTGAATAAGAGGTTGATTCACCCATTCCGTGACAGTAGCACACTGAAAGCTTGGACAATTATCCTCTTTATGGCACGTGTTACCACACTTAAAACAGATCATTCGAATTTCTTCATATTGGATCTTCCAAACTCTAACCATTAAGTCGGAACTTATATAGTAATGGTTTTGTTAAATGCACTTCGACACTTAAGCGTAAATACTTACCCCTCTCAGCAGATAAAGTGGACTTGTCAATGCTCACCAATTTGCCAATCCTGTTTCCAATCTTGGTTAAGACATCCTTATGGAAGTACTCCATGGATAAATTTGGGATTCTGACCCATGCCGTCAACTGCTTGATTGGTTCCTCATCAGGAATGAAGTTTGGCACCCGTTTACGTATGGTAAGGTATCCATTACCAATCATCCAAGGCCCTTGTGTCATGACAAAGTCATAATTTTCCATGCTTGTGAACCTTGCCACATAGTAAGAACATCCCACATCTGTTAGGAACAACTTTCCCTTGATTGACCATTTTTCATTCAGTTGTTTGAATATGGTGTGATACCCTAGATTCTTCCCAAACATCTTAATGATCAATGTTTGTCTCCATGGTTGTCTTATCCTCCTTTTTTCTTCTTTAGTCAAGAGAATAGTAGGATATTTCTCATCCTCCAAATCATCAGGGACATCATCATCCGATTCCACATCGAACTCTTCATATTCAAAGTCATGTGACTCTTGCATTTGGGTATCATTGACTTGATTATTCTCTGCCTGCAGAATGTCTCTGACCGACACTCTCGATGGTGTTGCTCCCAGGATTCCTCCTATGTTTCTGATGTTAGCATCTACTGCCAACGGTGTACCATTAGGACAACTTGTATCTTTGTTACTTGATGGTTTATCTGGCTATTTCACTTTTTTTGTAGATCTGGCTTTGAGATTGTTTTCTTGGGACGAAGGCTGGAGAGCACTCATATCGTTTGTTTGTAGCATATATAGAATGTTAATCATGCTAAATTACATTATGTACGTAAAAGAATATGATATCTTTTTACAAATTAATCATCTATTTGATGTTACTTTTGCATTAACATGCAACTTTTTAGATCCTCCATATCAGAAAAAAAGACACACGTGCGTATACATACCCTCCAATATGCGTATATTATGCGGTTATGCCTCATCATTTGCCACCTACAGGGGACGGAAGTGCCATCTTGTTCACTGTACCATTGTACGTGCTAACCTCATTGTCACAATATTAGTCAACTCCTCTACTATTTCTTCAATTTTTTTCCCTCACAGCGAATAATTGCTATCAAGTGCTTGCCTTCCTCAAGCGAGTTCTTCAATATCCTATAGTAAAACAAAGGTTCTGACGTGCCTCAGGCTAGTATATATCTATTTTAATATTATCATCATTATCATTATTCTAAAATTTGTCAACTCTTCTGCTCTTTAGTTCTTCACCTCCTGCAGACCTGATCAAAGCTAAGCTTTGTTCTGCTCCTGAAAGTTTCTGCTAAATGTATCCACACCATTTCACATTTTTCATCTGCTTCATTCCGTTTATCTTTTTGATATTCTGCAATTTGATACCGTTCTCATCATCTGCCTATGTAGATGAACAATATGCAAGTTGTGCTCCAACTAGAACATGTGGTTCACCCCAGAAAATCGCTTATCCCTTTTCCATTAGCAGTCAACCTGATTACTGTGGCCATCCACATTTCAAGCTAGATTGTCAAGGAGATCATGTCACCATACTGATCATGAATCAGACATATGATGTCCTCAATATCAACTATACGTCATATGTATTAACCATATCAAAACCACAATTCTCGAAAGGGCCCTGTCCTACAAGCCAAGGCCAATTGATGAACTCCACCTTGGATTGGGGCCTCTTTAACTTTACTTCCAATTCTCAAAATGCCACCCTCTTTTATGATTGTGATCCAAAAGTTAATGCTAATGCACCCTTTAGCTTTACTTGTCAGCAAAATGATTATTTCTCCCCTACAACTACCACTTTGAACAGCAGTCTTGGTTTTTTGGCGATACAGGAAAAGTGGGAGGATGAGCTTAGAACCTCCTGTAAAACTGAAATATATATACCTGTGCTGAGCACCGAAGTGCTAGAGCTAGTCAATGGTTCATCACATATTAGTAATGTTTTGAGCAAAGGTTTTGACCTAAAATGGCTAATTAATGATACTCAATGTGATGAATGCGTGGGCTCACAAGGAAGATGCGGATTTAATCGAACTTTGTATCAACCTATTTGCTTGTGTCAGGATGGTGTTTACGATAGAACCTGCAATCAATCTAGTGATTTACATGGTGTGACTTCACCAGGTTAGTATTATGTCACATTCCCTGTTATATATCTGCTCAATATTGTTCCTCCAGTTTCCGGTGACTTAAGACTTGTAACTGGTTGATTCAATGAGATCATGCTTTTCAATTGACGACCTGGAATCTGTCTATGAACTCTTGTATATGAAACAAATCACATAGTAGAATTACTCGGTCTTAAATAAATGCTTATGTGATCATCATGGACCATAGGAATGCACATCTCAGGTTTACATTAGACTGCTAGCTGAATATTTAGAGCAGTGTACATGAGATTTGACAGATGGAAATGCTATTTCGGAAATACGCCAGATTTCTTGTGCTGTAGGATATAAAAATCTAGTGTAAGGGTGGGTATCTGGGGCAATGGGCTAGTCTGATTTTATGGTATAGTTAGAATAGTCTAATACCATAATTTGTGCGGGAACAATGCCAGTTCCAGTTGATATCTTGTTCTTACAATAAATCATCTATGTAATTGTTGTGCTATGTCTTGTCCTCGGCCAACAATGCCAGAGCAAACTGACTTTCTAGCCTACAAATAAGAGCCGTACAGTTTTATATCCTGTATCAGAAACACTGTACCATACTAAGCGTGTCATTTCATTTCTTCAAGTAGGGAGAAGAAGTACTGCAACAGGAGCTAAGCGCCTAAGACCCTTTTCTATCTTCAGAAACAGTCATCAGTAAAAAAAAATAAAAAATATTAAAGTCAGTTATTTTGATGGACTCTGACATTAAGTGACTTAATTTTACTACTTACAGAGAATTGTTTGTGTGGTCGATTACTCGATTCGAATCATGTTCACCAATCACCAAAACTTCACAATGAATACAGCGCGTATTCACCAATCACCAACACTGCACATAGGAAAGCAAAGACAGGGTAACTTAGGCTGGCTTGTGTGGTACATGAATTGATGGGAATTGTATGTATTGAGGTATGAACTTATCTGCGACAGTGTTCTTCTAGTTGAAAGATCAATATGTAGGCAACGATAGATGGAGATATAACAAAAACCATACCCAAGTTATGAAACAATTAAAACTGAACTATGAACTGCACATCTCTTCGGTATATATCAGTCACAGAACAAAAGCACGTTGGAGGAAAAAAACTTCTTAATATTAAAGGATTCATTATGATGGAAGGAGTAACCTGATAATGACACAACTTCATCAATTATTATCCATCTTGGTCTGTTTGTAGAGTACAAAGTAAACTTTCTGTTGTTGTTGTAAGTGATTTGGGGGCCTACCTAGCTCTCTTTAGAAAAGACCTGCGAGACTACGTGAAACATTGCTTATGTGTCATCTGACCTTGGGAGTGATATAAAGGATCATCAGATTAAAGCTGAGTAGCTAACACAATTCTTATTGCGGCTTCTCTAAGGATTATCCTCACCGGGATTTAATTAGTCGTTTTGATGTAGCATGAATACATGATTATCAGACTCTTGTAATAAAAAACAGATGTTATCATGGATCAGATGCAGCAAACTCGCTGCTTCCCTTTCTTGTGGGGCTTGTTGAATGGCTGGTGTACACTGTACACTGATATCTTTGAGTAAACTGAGCTTAACTCTAGATCGTTCGGTACTTGCATCAAAATTAGACTACCTCCTGATCATTTCCTATCAGTTGTTGATCATCGAAGAATGAGGGCCAAACAATGAATATAAGGGGGTCGATACATAAGTCTTGCTAGGCCATACAAATAGAACAAAAAGCAATAGGTTGTATTTTGGCCTTAGGCCACTAAAGCGGAAGAAAAGGCTTTGCTAGGCCACCAAAGGGGAGAGTGTGTAGGAACGCAGATCACAACATGGTTTTATTTTATCCCTTAATTAGGCGAAATAAAAATAATAATCATGTGAAAGTTACTTTAGACAAAAATCTTATCAAAACAAACCAATATCTCTATAATGGGTGTGTTTGGTAAGTCATTTCAGTCACCTGCTTATTTGACTAGTTTATCTTATTTGACCAAGATTCCAGTCACCACAAATTTTAAGGTTGTTTGGTAACACGACCTGAAACACATTTAAGTTAACTGAAAAAAGAAGCTACTTGGGTAACCTGAAAAAAAAATTCCTATCACCTGAAAAGTTTCAGTCACCTTTTCAGTTTTCAGGCATCTTTCCAGTTTTCAAACACATTTTCAATCAGTTTTGGCAAACACACCCAATGTGCTACTACTAATTAGAAGCTCACTCATTCCCATGAGAATATTACACGAACTTTCTTAGTAAGAGTTTTAATCTTTGTTGGTAATTAAAATGGTGTTTAGAACTAATAAATCACACATTAGAAAGTTTGCTATATTTTGAAAGAAATCGTATAAAATTCCACATTAGGAAAATTATAGGATTATTTGTATTTATATAAGACAAATAACCAAAAAATAATCAATTAAACGTTTTTTATATTTAACGATTGAACAGATTCACTTCTTATATTTATATTTTTCCTGCAATATATGTTTTTATAATTTTTCTTTACGGCAATCAAACGAAATAGAAAACATAAAATAAACAAAAAGTTAGCTAATTTTGATGTTGTAATAGATAAGGACCTCAAGACATTGAAAACCACTTATGATGTTTCTTTCATTTATTTAAATTTACTTCATAAAGTATTAAATTGTTTAAATATTTTTTGTTATTACGTGTTAATTTGGTAATGTTTCTTATCCCTTTTTATTACTTGAAAAAATGATTTAGATATGATCATATTGATTTTATTATTAAATTAAAACAAACATTAGTGAACTAGAGAGAGTGTTCTTCACACTCCATTTGAGTCGTCTGACAGAATTTATTTGTTCACTTACCTGTGAGGTTTATTCGCTAGTTAAGGAAGGATAAATTTTTTTGATTATTAGTTGTAGATAATACAATCCCATAGGGCCTCCTAGATCCTGATGTCGAAAAATAACATGATATTGTCGAGATAAAGGTATTTAATTTAGAATAGATTTAGAGCATATAGTGAAATATCGTTATGATTTCATTGCAAGGTATAAGACTTGAGTTTCATATCAATCGTGAGAGGGATTATGTGAGATTATATAGATCGTGGGCTCCTCCATCCCTTTAACTAGCTATAAGATATTTAGTTAGGAAGAAACATGATGGTTGAGAAGGGGTAGAAAACGGAGTAAGTGTACTGAAAAGAAAGGGAACATAGATACCATTTCTCCCTTTAACCAAATCTACATTGTCTCGACCAAGAGGCCTTCAAAAGCCAATATTTAAGGCGTAATTATATTGTGCACCCATTGCAGGATGTATCATGCACCGAAGTAAATATGGATGAATATGTGCAATACATTCGTTGAATATGAGCAATACATTCGGTGAATATATACACTAGAATACTTGGTGAATATGTATTGTATACTTGGTGGATAAGAACTACTTCCTCCATTCCAAATTAAACTTCCTACTTCCTTTTTTGACACTATTCATGAGTAAAGCTTGATTTCATAATTATTTTCAATATATAAGGTAAAATATAGTCATGTTGGATCTTGTTTGATTTGTCATAATGAGTAGATTAAGAATATCAATCTCTTATAATTTTCACTAATATGTAACTAAAGATATTTAGCATATAAAATGCGCATCGTCATACATGCTAAAGGCAAGTATGAAGTTTAATTTGGAATGGAGGTAGTATATGGTGGGTGAATTTGTAAATTGTATTATGTATATTAAGTTGATAAATATATAAAGTACATTAATTTACATGAATATGTATTGTTATAATGGTGAAACTGGTGCATGATGGATCATGCAATGAGTGTTCAATATAACAATTGAAATAATGTGATCTAGAGTGTGAATTCTTGTAAATCATATTACAGTTGACAAAAAAATAACAGTTGACAAAAATATACTACTTGGTGAGAGCTATGTTGGGGTTTGAAAGTCTTTACAATAGAACTTCAACCAATTGAGAATTACGCCTTGCGAGGCATAACAGGCCAAAAGACGAATATTGGCTAATAATCCAATAGTGTACAAACACACGAAGATAGTTTTCGTAATACCCCTTCTTTCTATGTTAATTGATCAGTTTAGCCTCCTTTTTAAAAGGGAAAATCACATAAATTTCCTAATAATTTGTGTAGTTAAAAAGACCCGTTAAATATTTATTGTACAATAATATCTCACGTCTAACCATGGAAATGCAATAATTTTGTTCTTTCTATTTTAATAGCTTCCTATCTTTATGCTCAAAGGAAATTAATAGAAAGGAGAAACACATGAAAATGCGGACGGGCATGAATCAGGTTCAGGTTCTTCATTTGGACCTTACTTGTTCAATTGTATCATTGTTTGCACGACTCATGTTGGGCAAACATTAGTACCTTATAATTTGCCAGTTATTCACTTGTCAGTGTGACAGTGGAGTTCGGAAGAAAACATTCTGAAAATCTTCAAGCTCTAGCACCATCTACAATGGGAAAGGTGGAAAATGAATTTTACACTTCCATATGTTATCTTTACACTCATAGTAACCTCTCTCGTGTGGGAGCACATATTTTTGCCCAATAGTTAAATCTTCTTATATTGGGACGTAAAAATTAATAAGAAGAGTGTAAAATTCATTTCTTGGGAAAGGTAACCATGTATGTTAGGAATCATTGTACAACAGAAACCTCAGGGTTATATGTTACTTTCAGCCCATGCTGAGAAGTGAAGTCGTAAAGCATGGGCGGATACATAGTCTCATCTCACTTTTGGCCATAAGAATCCCAAGTTTTGCCTTCCATAATAATTATGCAAGGTGAGCATACCCGGTTTTGTATGTCAAACGAGTCCCACCATTATCATATGCTTGCATTGCACTCCGAAACAGAAATAAAGTAATTGATCTTTCTCAAGCAATGGCCTGTTTGACTACCTTTGAGTCTTTGACATATTTTCTAAAGCAACGCCCTGTTAATCTGTTATAATTTAACTAGAAACACTTGTTGATGTAAGGATCAAATGCATAATTATAATGTTTCATTTAGCGGATAATTAGTAGCATACATATGGTTTATTCTCACTATGTTATTTGTGGTTCAGATCAATTATAGAACACTATTGACAATTATTCTAAGTTAGATGGAGTTGATGTTTCACATAATTTTGTTGCCATTCACCAAAAAATAAGCTACCACATTACCTGAAAAATGTGCTTTTTTTTTTTTTTTTTTGGCTATTTCTATAGACATTCCTTCCCAGTCTCGCATGACTTCTAGATCAAAACTAGTGTATGATTTCTGAGGGAATGGAATTGTTTCTTTTGACCACGCCAACACTATAACAACCATTATGGGTTCAATAAGACTAAAGAGCCACATCTTACTTGGCGAACACTATTTGAATTTGTCAGTCAAGTAATCTTCTACAACCCCCATTCGTGCCCATGAAACTCATCATACATAAGTCCAAAAGGCAAAAGGTTTTACCATAAGTCTAAAAGTTGATAAGAGTTCTACTGTAGTACTATTGCTCACCTATGACATTATACTTGACTACACTGTTCACCAGTTCTTCGAATATTAGTACATATACTTCTCATTAGCTCCCTCTTGTTATCTCTGCTGTCTCTCTCCCTCTTTTCTTAATGCAGCCTAAAAGCCAAGAAAGCAGTAGTTTTCCCTGTACAATCTCTATCATTTTCATATTAATCTTCAACATATTCATCACAAAAACTCTATGTTCTGATCAATATCATGAAGCATGTGCTGCTCAAAGTTGTGGTAATCTATCCAGCATAAGGTACCCATATTGGATTTCGAACAAACAAGAGCCCTATTGTGGCCATCCAAGTTTCAGCATCCTTTGCAGGAACAACAGAAACCCGATTTTTAAGATTTCTGATATCGATTACGTTATAACCAGTATCGATTACACTAACCACACCTTACATCTAGTAAACGCTCAAGTCTATGATGATAACATTTCTTGCCCAACCCCCCTGCATAATATGACCCTTGATCATACCCCGTTCAACTTGAGCACGGATTCTGCTAAGTTCTTTCTGTTCTACAACTGCTTAAATCTCCCCAGACAATATCCAGTGTACTTTCCTATAAACTGCAGTTTTGCTGGAAATACTACTAGTAATGCTACTAACATGTCTTTTGGGGACTTCCATACTGAGGCTTTTGCAAAGTTGAATTACTCCTTGAGCTTATGCAACTCTGTTGACGCTGTACCTGTGGATGTGGATGTGGATGTGGATGTTGATCAGGGCTATACTGGAGATAGTTATTGGACGATGAATTACAAGGAGATTCTAAGACAAGGGTTTACATTGAGTTGGAGTGTCCGTGATTGCAGTGACTGTGAAAGAAGTGGTGGACGTTGTGGACTCGATGACAATCAATTTGTTTGCCTAAGTAAGGATACGCACCAATCTCAAAACCATCATGAGTTCATACTGGTGCGTGTGGAATGGGGGGTAGATATCTGAAAACAGGTCTAACTTCAGATAAGGCTTGTTAATTGTTATAGTATTTTTAGTAGTCATTCCGTCAATATACTGTTCCGAGAGGGCAATCAGCTCTTTCATTTTTATTGCCCGCTTATGTTAGTATGTTATAGCTCCTATTAATAGGTTTATCATTTATCAGGACTTTATTGGTTGCATAAATTGACTTATCTGGTTTGTTGATGATGAAATTACCTTCAACTGATGTTAAGGATATGTCACCTGTTTGTAGAAAATCTGCATTTAATGCTCTGGTGCCTTGAAAATGCTAAGAAAACTAACTTTGTTTGATGATGCAGATAAGAAACGGCTTAGCAAGAATGTGATTGTTATAGGTGCAGGAGTTGCAGCAGCAGTAAGTGCCATGCTTTTGAGCATTTTGTGCTTCGTTTATCAACGTCGAATTAAAAAGCACCAGCATTCTGAACGCTTCCTGGATCAGAACAAGTCATCTACCCCATCCTCAGCTACATTGGATCTTACTGCAAGCACCTACTTTGGAGTCCATGTGTTCAGTTACAAGGAACTTGAAGAAGCCACAGACCACTTTAATCCCTCAAAGGAACTTGGAGAGGGAGGATTTGGCACAGTTTACTACGGTATGTAGGGCCTAGATCATATACTCCACATTCATTATAAGAAATCAAGAAAAATCCACTGTACTAATATACATGTTTGAGCTCTAGCATGCTTCTTAACTTTATTTCAATAGGCATACTTCAGGATGGACGTGAGGTAGCAATCAAACGCTTATATGAAAACAACAGCAAAAGGGCTGAGCAGTTCTTGAATGAGGTCGAAATCCTTGCTCAACTACGCCATAAAAACCTAGTAAACCTGTATGGATGTACTTCTCGTCTGAGTAGGGAGCTGCTTCTTGTCTATGAGTACGTCTCAAATGGCACAGTTGCAGACCATCTGCATGGTAAACAAGCGAAATCCGGTTTGCCAACATGGCAAAGAAGGCTTAACATTGCCATTGAGACAGCTAGTGCTTTGGTTTACCTCCATGCTTCTGACATTATTCATCGTGATGTCAAAACTCAAAACATCCTCCTGGACAAGGATTTCTCGGTCAAGGTAGCTGATTTTGGGTTGTCCCGTCTCTTTCCCTTGGATGTCACCCATGTATCAACTGCTCCACAGGGGACCCCGGGTTATGTTGACCCCGAATACCATCAGTGTTACCAGCTGACTGAAAGAAGTGACGTTTATAGCTTTGGGGTTGTATTGGCTGAGCTTATTTCATCTAAGGCAGCTGTTGATATCACAAGGCGCAGAGCTGACATTAACTTGTCCAATATGGCTAGAAACAAGATCCAAAATGATGCACTGCATGAATTCGTTGATCAGTCTCTAGGCTTTCAGGCGGAGTTCAAGGTAACGAAGGAAATCACGGCAGTGGCAGAGCTGGCTTTTCAGTGCTTGCAGAGTACACGAGAGATGAGACCATCAATGGAACAGGTATTAGAAAGATTGTACAACATTCAGGATCATGGAGGAAGAGTAGACAGGGCAGAAGTGCTAGATATACCTGCTGATGATGTGTTTATGTTGAAAGGTGACTTCTCGCCAACTTCACCACCAAGGGATAATAATTCGGTCAGGCGACACATACCGAATGCAAGTGTGTGATATGCATTTTATTTTGTAAAAATATTTCAAGTTTTCAGTTCCTCGAAGCTCATATAAAAGGGGAAGACAAGTTCTCACGGATACCAGTAATGTAACAAGCACAAGCTAACATACCACTATTTGCCTGTGTAATTAAGTTTGTGTACAAGGTTCTTCCCAAAGTACACGGACTATAGATTAAAAGAAAAAAAAACTACCGGAACAGCAACAGAACAACATCAAGCCACCTAGTTTGAATTTTCTCTGAAACATCATTGAGGATAATAATTAAGATTTACAAATCCCTAGATCTATCAGGCACAGAAAACTACCCTGAAATAAAAAAACAAACAGTCATCCAAAAATTCAAACATTTGTAGCCTACTCAAATATATCTTGCCTCCATCCCTGATATTCCAAAAATGTGAGGTTCCTTGCAGGTTTCTACTAATTTTGCAATTAACAAAGGAACTCACTGAAAATTTGTCTCAAGTTTATGGCTCAGTACATCAGTTGATCTAGACATATCAGTTATAAATCTTTAAGGTACAAAGTCTATTATATCCCAAAGGAAGTCCTATAAGTATAATGTTCGTTGGAAGAGCTGTTCTGCCACGCACTTTATAGACGAAGATTACGTTTTGTCCTTTTTATGCAAAGCTGTTTGTTTGAAGTTTCGATAATAATAGGGTTTGTTTTCTCAGAGCTGATTAAACAAAAGTATACGTCTGCTTTCTAAGTTTCTAGTTCCTCCATGACTGCTTCAGCTTTGAATGCATCACAGGTTCAGAAGAACTAAACTAGTAAACTAATGACGAACATAGATATGTTTTCGGCTAATCGTGTTCACATATAAATAACTTACGCTTGATGCTTCTCTATTTGACGAAGATCTTACTTATATATTGCGCTACAAGCATGTCAGATTTTGAAGCTTTAAATACCAGCTGTCCAGCCTCCTTTGTCTATATATTCAAGTTGAATCATCTCCTTAAACGTGCAGGCCATTAATCTTTTCCAACTTTCAAATATCATATGCAGATAACTACGATTCTCTTAATGTAAAATAATGCATGGCAAATGTATTATCAATTTAATTTTTTAGGAGAGGTAGGCACACAACACTGATCATTATTAGCCAACAGCAAATAAAAAAGAAAAAAGGCTTTAATCCCCATTTTTGCTCTCCTGCTTCAGAGAATTACTTACCACTCTCGCCGTTCTCTCTTCTCATTATGTAATATACGCCTAAATGCATCTACATCTCTCACCGTCTTTCATTACCTTCTCTGTAATCTGGTTAATCCTTTACAATGTTGAACCTTCTTCTGCGTCATCATCTATTGACTATTCACCATATCAAAATTGCATGTCTAACTCCAGCAGATGCGGAACGTCTACTGTGAAATTGGCATATCCCTTCTGGGGAATGGGGCATCCTGAGTACTGTGGACACCCCGGTTTCAAGCTTTCTTGTGATGGAGGAAAGCTCACAATAAACATCACGTCTCAGACGTACAATGTGATTGACATCAATTACAACACTAGCATCATAAGGATAGCCAATGAAGAATTTTCACAAGGTGACTGTCCGGCAACAGGCGCTTTGCATAACACTACCGTAGATATGAAGCTCTTCAATTACACCTCCAATGTCAAAAATGCTACATTGTTCTATGATTGCCCACAGTCCAGAATTTTCAAGAATGCGCCCTTCAGTTTTTCTTGTGCTGGACGAGACCCTAACACCATTTCCTTCTTTGTGATAACCAAAGATTGGGAAAATGAGCTTGATGGAATCTGTCGGACAAAGGTGTATGTGCCTGTCTTTAGAAACGCGATACAAGACTTGTTTGGCAACTCATCAAGTGTTGTCAATGTTCTGAAAAAAGGTTTCGAGCTAAAATGGGTGATTGGTCAAGGGCACTGTCAGGAATGTTTCATTTCAGGTGGATGTTGTGGATATAATATGACTTTGGGTCTGTCCACCTGTTTTTGTGAAAATGGAGCCGCCTACGCCACCTTCTGCCCTCCATCAATACCAAGTAAGAGTTCCCTTGATTGCTCATCACTGTGTTTAGCGTCTTTCTACCTTTCCTTAAATATTCATTGCTTTAACTTGAAGGCCTGGTTTTTGTCCTGATCGTGATATGTTCAAGCACCAATATTTAGTTAACAAGCCGATAATTTCTCTTCATTTGTGTTAATAACTTTAAATCTATCATTCCTATCGGCATGTTTGAAATTTGACAAAACTAGCATCCCCAAATGATCAATTGTCAACAGGCCTCGACTGTCCCTCCCCAAAGTGAGTAATAAGAACTACCCTGATTCATCACAAAATTACAGTCGATGAAATGATCGATCTTGTCTAACTGCATCTTTTCCGGGAAAAACTTTCCCCTAATTGTAGTTTGATTAATGCCTAGTCTTTTTTTAGGCTTCTAATTGCTATTCTTTTGACATGTCACACTTTCATTTCAGGTAAAGGCATGTCTCTGGAAGCCAAGGTTGGAATAGGTGAAAAGCAGTTAAAGGAGGACTCTTAATTTAACCAAGTCAGTGTGAGAAACGCCATGATAATTCTATATTCATTACTGACATTCATGTATGCATTTTGTTACAGGACTAGCAGCTGGAGTCGGGGGCCTCTTCATCTTGATCACATTGATCGTCTTTGTACGACCTAAAAAGGATTACCATTCTTCTTCGTCCGTCCTCTCTCAAAAAGACTCTCGAACATCCACAATGAACATTGAAGAAAAGAGCACTTATTTTGGAGCTCAGTTGTTTACATACAAAGAGCTTCAACAAGCCACAAACAACTTTGATCCCACGAAAGAGCTTGGGAAAGGGGGATTCGGCACTGTATATTATGGTAGGAAATGCAACACAAACTCCAGACCTTTCTAACCTATCAGTGTTATTTTCAAATACCATATTATAGTGTTTTAGGCTGAGTTTAAGTAAAAACAGGACAATTTCGGGAAAGATTGACAAGAACCATAAAAGTCTTTATGTCTATAAGACAATGCCTATCTATTATTGAAACTTTGATTGATTTTGTTATGTATGAGCAGGTAAACTGCAAGATGGAAGAGATGTTGCAATCAAACGCCTGTATGAAAAGCACAAAAAACAAGAATCCCAATTCATGAACGAGCTTGAGATCCTCACCAGAATGGATCACAAACATCTGGTTAAACTTTATGGATGCTCCCCGCGTAAAAGTCGTGAGCTACTCCTTGTCTATGAGTATGTCGCAAATGGAACTGTTGCAGACCACCTCCATGGCAGGAACGCAAAAAATGGACCACTTCCATGGCCAGTAAGGTTAAGAATCGCTATAGAAACAGCAAGTGCATTAGTTCACCTTCATGCCTCTGATATCATTCACCGTGATGTCAAAACAAGGAACATCCTACTCGACGTTAATTATTCTGTTAAAGTAGCTGATTTTGGCCTGTCCCGTCTCTTCCCCTTAGATGTAACACATGTATCAACCACGCCACAAGGAAGTCCTGGATATGTTGATCCAGAGTACTATCAGTGTTACCAGCTCACTGATAAGAGTGATGTTTACAGTCTTGGGGTTGTCCTGGCAGAGCTTATTTCAGCTAAACCTGCAGTGGACAGGAGCAGAAGTCGAGAAGAGATCAACTTGTCCAATATGGTCATTAACAACATCCAAAAAAAAGCCTGGGGTGAGTTTGTTGATCCATGCTTACGATTCGACTTGTGTACACGGGTAAGGGAGGAAGTAATCGCTATGGCGGAGCTGACTTTTCGATGCCTTCAAGCGACAAGGGAAACAAGACCTACTATGGAAGAGGTTCTTGAAGCATTGACAAGTATTCAGACTGAAAAAAGTTCGGCAGAGATAGTAGACATCCCTAGAGATGTGGCTGTTGTTTTTAATGGTTGTGATTCACTGGCTTCTTCGAATGGCTCTGAAGATAGTGACAAGATAAAAATTGCGGAATCGAGTACTAGGCCTACTGCTACTGATTCCCCGATTTCTGTAGTTGTAAATATTTCTTCTGATGTATTTAAAGAACAGAATGTATCACTATGACCTGAAAGGGTGGCATCCGGTCATGTAATCGTTTATATGTATCTGACTTACAAACATTTGTACGAGATTGTTTTTTTTTTTTTTTTTTGACATTGGTCGAATTAAAACAAGAAATCTATGTTATATTATAAAGGGAGAAGACCTTATGGGATAGAAATTAATGTATTGCCATTTATGTCCTTAATGGTTGATAAAAATAGTACAAATGATAAAGGGTATTATAGGAAATCAAACTAAACTTTTACCCTCCCACTATTCTCAGTAAACCGCCTAAATGCAACTCCCACAAAAAGAATCAAATTTGCCCACTATTCCCCACTAACTATTCCCTATTATGTATAAGCTGCAATTTCTCAGTTTGCTTTCCTCCCAGCAAACATTTTAACTCATCATCATCAACCAACATGCACAAATAGCTTCTAACATCTCCATCTTCATACACAAAGTCTATGAAGCTATTGGGTCCCTTTTTTTTTGTAAAGTAAGTCTCTTTCTGTGATTATGTTGAATTTTTTTGTTCCTCTTATATGGTGATTTTATTGCGTGCGTTTACAAACTAGTACAAATTAAACTATCTAGCTAAAGAAAGACTCCCTGAACAGCTAACCCTAGCTTGAACTGCAAGGTTGTGAGCTTCTTGCACACTAGCACGATCCACTTTGATAACTACACAATCGAGGATGCCACGAGCTGACTTCCAAATGTCAGAGCAAATCCAAATAACATTGGAAGGGGGAGGAATATCCTTGCGCAAAATGAGAACAAGCTGTTGAGCATATGTAAAGATAGTTATTTGTCGTACATGATGCGTAACCGCCTGTAGACACCCCAATGTGTCACATTGTCAATTGTCCAGTGATGATAACTAAACTAGGTAATGTGCTTGGACGAACGATTTATCTTAACTGCGATCGGTTTCACCATCTCGAGCCATAAACACCTTTACACTACATTCATATCATTATCACTATTTTATGACTAAATAGGCCCGAAAATATGCGTAAGCCGTATTTTCAGCCTATGACTGATTGAGCTTGTATCACAGGCCCAAATTCATCAAAATCAGGCTTTTATCACATTTTACATAAAAGCCCGAAAAAGTCAAAATAAACCACAAAACGTCAAATTGGGCCAAAACTGGACCTAGCCTAACACAGGCTGGGCCAGGACTGACCCAGGCTGGGCCATGGCGCCATCACTGGTGGCGCCAAGCCCAAGCCTGGTCCAGTCTGGACCAGTGCTTTGATATATGCCTCAAACAGACTTTTTTCACCAAGCCCAGTTTTGGTGCCACCACTGATGGCGCCAAACCCAATATCTTCAGCCCATCTTGTAATCAGCTTAGCCCAAATTTCAGTGTACTATCCGAGGTCCATTACCTCAAGAGTTTCAGAATGCCCAGCAGCCTTTAGCAGTATAGTCAAACATAA
>CAAKMY010033964.1:0-11447 GCA_901111285.1 Corrigiola litoralis | reverse complement strand
GTCTTTTCTAAGAATTTGTGCAATTACATAGGTTGTTGTTTTGAAAAGTACAGAATATTTTCGGAGAGCTTGTAGTAGATTAGTACCTTGTGTGTTATAGAGAGAATAAATATGAACCTAGTAGCGAGAGGGGTGTATGTTTGTCGGGCACCACCAATTCCTGATATGGGGGGGGGGGGGGGGGGTTGGAGATGAGAGAAATGGTTATTCAGCTTTTTTCAGCACAAAGTCTGGGAGACTCGAGTTAAAACGACGAAGGGAGATAAAAGTGAGTATGAAGATATGGCTATATCTGCAAATGGAGATGAGATGATAGTTATGAGAGTACACATATTGTAATTTATTTTTTATCAAATGCATATCTTTGTTGTGTTTGGTTGTCTACGTTTCGCATAGGCAGACAGAGGTACGATAGGGACACGAGGACATAACAACTCTAAAATATAGCACATGGAAACATGATTGCTGATTCCATTCAATGATGTGCTGAAGTCTGAGAGTATTGTTGATCTTTTCCAGTGCTTGGTTTTGGGAGTTAAGTCTATGGAGTTTAATATTGGAGTCGCTATTTAATCAAATGACTATGAGGGATTATGGCTTTGCTTTTTTCTTTTGGATGAACAAAATATTTGAAATATAAAGGAAGATATAAAAAAGGAAGGTGTCTTATGTCCAATACTCATGACTATCAGTAGCTTCTTTTATAAAGCTAACAAATGGAACTTTGAACACGAGAATGATTGTTGAAGAAACTAGCACGCCTCCAAGTCTTCTGGCCTGTGAATGACCTTTTGATGGATAACAAAATTCACGACCGATTCAAAGAGCAAATTTTTTGTTGAGAATTCTTGCCATTGTGGTTAATGTATTACCATGTTGCCAAAAGTGAGGAAGAGCTTAGACTCTTATGGAAATTAGCACTTAAAGAAGGAGAGGGCAGGATTTCTAAGATAAGTGTCCTCTCTATCCTCGTCATTTTCCATTCCCTTACTCCTAAACCCTTTCCGGTTCATCAGGAGGGTCACCAAGACCTAGGTTTAAAGCCCCTTTTTTTGTCGTTTTAGATTTTCTTGAATCTTGTAAGATTCTAGGTACTAGCGGTATACTGATATAGATGTTTCGCCTATATTGGATTGCCTGAGGAGAGGAGTGATGAAGGGGAGCAATTGATTCTATTTCGCTTGCATTTGTAGCTGATTGGATTGCTATTTTACATGTCTGAAGTTTTGGTGTTAAAGTTGAATTCACAAAGGATAGGGTTTTGCTAGATGTGTTTACTATGAATTGTGCCTATGCATATTGAAGGATAGAGTTTCTGGTGATTAGGTATCAGGCTATCAGCTATTACTGTCCATTTTCACTTCCCACCGTGATTGTTGTCTTGTATGTCTTGAATATACACTGCCTCATCTCATTTATGCAACTATAACAAGAACCAGGAAAATAAGTGTGTGTGTGTGTGTGTGCACGTGTAAGGTGACAAGTTAGATTTCTGGCAGATGAGTTAGAATTACTTGAAGCATATTAGGGAAGTTTATGAAAAATAAATAGGCATTGGATCACGATATCAGTCTAATTTTCTTTGATTGAGTTGGTTAATAAGGAAGATGAATTTTCCTAAATGGACTTTATGGATCATCATGTAAGGTGAAAAGGGGGGAGGGCAGGGAGAGCTCGATAGAGACCAATAACTTTCGCAACAAGGACGGAGGACTGCCACGCTGCTTTGCTCCAGAATTAACCTCGTCAACTGGCTAGTTATTCTGACAATAGCTGTAGTAGCCTTTCAATACATAGTTTTTGCACCTATAACTCAAAGACATTGTTCCAGATATATTTCCATCTAAGAACATAGTTTTCCTTAAACTCATATTGTTGCTGGTTTGCTTTATCTATATTATTTCCCCTCTTTTTGTGTTCACACTCCTCTGGCTCTTGCTGCTGGATAATTATTATTTGTTTTTCCCCCTTTCATGCACAAACTCTTCTTTGAAATAGTTACTTTTTTCTTATTTTTTTCCTGTTCTTTTCATCAGCTGAATTCAAGCTCCTCATTGCAAATTATCCTAGCTTTTGTCTTTGCTTTTTCGGTTGTTTTTCCCTTTTGTGATGGAGACTGCTATTTGCTGCTGTATTTTTCCTTTCTTACAATGGTTTCACATCATGGAATTGGGTTTGTCAAGTTTATTCCGGTTGTATATTTTCCTTATATGGTTTATCACTAATGTGGAGATTGGGTTGTCTTCCTTTGGATAGGGACGGAAAGAGCAAAAAAGGTGTTGGAACAAGCAATTTTCAACATCAAAGACTTGTTCGCACATCTCGTGTATGTCAAGTGCACTTTCCATGGACAGTTGCCTTTTTATGTTTTGTTAGTTCATAAGTTTCCTTAGCATGCTGATATTGGGTTGTCTTAATTTATCTTTTCCCTTTTGGACAGAAAAATGAAGCCGCCAGCTGTTCGTGGAACTTGTTCTACAGTAGAATTGATGCTACTGCCTCTCACTTATTGTGGACTTTTGATTTGTTATCAAGCCCTAGAGGAAGAGGATGACTCTGATGAAGAAGAGAGCGACGGACATTTGCATGATGAGGGCACTGACACCGAAGAAGATGAGCCAGTAGAACTGGACAAAGGAGGGCTCAATGAGAATCAAAACCCTGTAGAAGCAGCTTCTGACGAAGAGTCCAAGTCTGATTCTCTTACCTCTACTCTAGCTTCACCATTAATGAGATCGAAGCTTGAGAGAAACAAAGGTGAGAAAACATATCTTAGTTCAGTGTGGAAAAAAAAAAAACAGTGTGACATCTTGTTTAATAAGTTTGATATCTTTTGCTTCTAGTTGTTTTTCTTATGGTTGATGGATGTCCTCAGGATTGTTAGGTCCAGTCTATACTAACCAAACTTATTTATACCGCCTTGGCATTAGTGTGACATCTTGTAGAAAAGGGAACAATAAGACGGGAACTAAAGTCCAAACCCTGCTCCTTAATAGTGCAGAGGTCTTCCACAAGTTTGGACAACAATGGGGAGGTATGTGAGTAGAAGGAATGGGATTATTTGGGAGGAATGCTTATTGAATATTCTGAGATAAAAGGGAGAGGGAGGGACAGATTATACTTTGTCGAAGTTACTTGCATTTTTTTGGCTCTTATGTTTCTTCTAAATGAACGTCAGTATGTTTGACAGTATGCAAGCATATAGGCTTGTACATTTCCCCGAGTCTCTTGGATAATTTACTCCATTAGCCAGTCAAATGAAGGTTATATGCATCCTTTCTTGTCCTTCTAAATCAACTTACCCCTCTGTTGGGCATACCTTGAGAGTGCATCCTATGTATGCCTCCCTTCTTCATGGTTGAAAACTGTACTTTGTGGTCATAAGGACCTACCTTGCTGTGTAGCTGCTGCTGCTTGTTCATTTATTCGAGTCTCTGTTGAGTCGTCTCTATCTTTGTCAATTTTAGTTCACAGTTCTCAAGCCATTGCCTAATGACTTGTCTTAGTTCACTTGACAATCATTTACCCTGGATTCACGCCTTTGACAGAGTTTCCCTGCTGTCTAACTCCAGTTTATGGATGAAAAGCTTAGTAACCTCTCAAGCCACTTGCGCCTATTTCTATAGGTGTAAGACCGCAGAGACTGTAATTGTGAAAGTTGCAAAGCTACAGTATTCCACCTATTCTTTCCTTTTTTATTTTTTTACTCTTTTTGGTAATTTGCATGACTAATGATGGAGATTGTGATTGCGTACCTTTGATAGGGCTAAAAGAAGCAAAGTTGCGGTTGGAACGAATACTACCTAAAATTGTGGACTGTTGTACGCTTATCGTGTACGTCTTTTGCCCTTTGGTTTAGGTTGATTTTGTCATTTAACGACAGTTGGAACTAATGATTATGCTGAGGTTGAATTGTCTTCCGTTTCTGGACAGGAAAAAAAAGACAGAGTTTCCTCATATCGGAGATTTCCCAATTGTGCCTGTATTTTGTTGTTTTGTGTTGTGCACTTGTTATAAAGGCCTAATTGACGAAGATTTTGATGATGATGATTCTGATGAAGAACAAAGTGATGTCAATGGTGATGAATGTTCCGAACAGGAAAGTGAAGACGAGTACATTCATAGTGGAGGAAATGATCTTGTTGAAGAAGACGAACATAAGCAATGTGTTGAGAACCGAACTACCACTGCTACACTGGGGCATAAGAGGAGTAGAGGAGAAGATCCTTCTCATGTGAAGCCGACCTCGAAACAAAGGAGAACATAGCTTTTAACTCGTTGGCGGTCATGTTGGTGTTAGATGTCATGTGAATTGTAATGTTGTTTCCTTTTGTATTTCCTACAACTAATTAGTGACGGCTATGTTAGTGCTAACAGCTATTTTCTCAGGGAAAATGTTCTTATCATCGGGCACATGAGCTCTTATCTAAATGTTATTGTCATGGTCATGTAGATTATTAGTGTGATAACCCTGTCAGAAAGATGAAGAGAAGGGAGACTATTTTACTATTAATCCACGGCAGAAGCTGTGCTCCCTGCCTCTGTAATCTGTATGCCCTAAAACCTGGAAGTTTTGGAAAGTCAAATGCATAATCAATTAATTATATAACAAGCTATAAGGGTCATTTTTATATGTTCTTCTAAATAGAGGGCCAATGAAGTGAGTTCTACATCATGGAATACATAGAATTTTAGCGTTTCTACCCCAATCTAAGACTATTAAGATTCTAGGGTGTATATGAGCAACTATGTATGTTTGTTGAATGGATGGTCATAAACTCTTTTATTAACAAAATCTATTTTTTGAAGTAATTATGAACATTATAATGTAAGAAACAGAAGGGAAATCAGCTATTTATTTTGTATGACTATCATGTTCAGAGATATGAAGAAAAAGTCATTTCTTAAGCAAATGTTTTTTCATTTTTAGGATAAATGTGAGTCAGAGTTTGTAAATCAAAGTCAGCCGTTGTGGAGACTTGAAGAGTGCAGAAGGGAGTAATTTTACTTTCTCTCTATTTTCTGTATTTCTGTGAAATCAGCTTAAAGAGTATAAGAGGCAAGAAATTTAAAGTGCAGCATATATCCCTTTACTGCAGATCAAACCATCTGCATAAAAACTTATCCCTTGAAAAATGGGGGGAGGAAAGGGGAGGGTTGTTCCTGTCAGTAATTGTTGAGGGAAATCAAATTAATCTCATTTTATTACCATTTCCTCTAACCAATATAGAAACTCGAACAACTTTGGAAAGGGTGAAGAAACAAAAGAAAAATGGATGCATTCAATTCACATCTTCACCTGCTCTGGACATATTAACAATCTCACTTAACCATCTTCTACTTCTTTTTCACTTGCTTCTGAATCTGTTTCAGACGCTTTCAATTTCTTTTGGCTCTCAAGAATATTATCTGTCTCCTTGTTGTCCTCGTCTTCTAAATCTCTTCCATTTTCAATGGACTCTGTTTCACATCGTTTCCTCGGAGGGATCACCTCGAAGAAAGAAGACTTCCAATCTCTCATCTCCAAGTACCTGAGTAGTATCTCTACCACTTGATTTACAGTCAGGACCTGTATACATATTAGAGTACGATCAAGCAAGGGAAAGAGAGCAATGGCGTTTCTAGTAGCAACACCTTCAATAAATGTATTGTGAAGGTAAACCGCTAGCGAATTAAATGCCTATCTGATGTCACTGTTACTTCATTGTGATCGAGTATAAAGGGCGTATTTTACAGATCCATTGTTTTTTTTTTTTTTTGAGGAATAACAAGATCTTACTCCAGGCTACGGAATAACAAGCTGCTTACCTAGATGTTAGGGAAGACTACTATAATAAAGCCCATATGACACAGGACTGGGTGATTTTTTTTTATTAAACAATGTCATCAAGGTTATCCTGTTATCCATCGCTGGTATGATTGCAGTATGAAAATTGTAACAAGGGAAATCTGGTGTTTAATACAAGGCAGGGTCGCATCTGACTACTTAAATTTGTCATTAACGTCCATATTGCATTAACTTCATTCGGCAAGCCAAATATATGACTCCAAATTTCACCCTCTGTAAATCTATCTAATCTTGTCAGATAACTCATGTCTCTACATTCCTGATTACCACATCTCATACAAAGATCACCAACCACCAAAGAAAAAAGAAAGTGGGGGAGAGGGGGCACTTGTCTTGTACTCTTATAATGGTGCAAGTCCAATTGGACAACTCCTGTATCCATATTCTGGAATAGTTCCCTAAATTTCTGCTTGATTTCATATTTCAGCTATAATTGAAGTTAATTTAAGTTTTTGTGATGTTTGGCTGTACGGGGGCAGAGCTAAAAAATTTAAAAACCTTGTATTTTGTACAGCCCACTGAAGGCAGGCTTTCAAGCCAGATGGAATTCATGACAGCTGTGTGAAGCTAAAATCTATCAGTCACTTACTTTTGAACTATGAAGAAACCTGCCAATTGTTCTCGTACATCAGGAGGGGTTTGGGAACCTGACACGAAGGGGTTTCTTGCAGGAGCTGGGCATCAGGTTAGGGGCCCCATTATCTTCAACCAACGGGTAACCCGATACCTTATTTTACTAAACAAAACACCACTCAAGTGTCCATTTGCAGTGAGAATTGAACCAGATTACCCTAGGTGGAAGTTGGGATGGGAGGACCCTGTTTCTCAGGGACTAACAGCTCTTTCTATCAATTTTCTATTATGAAAGAAAACAAACAACCATCTTGACCACCTATTAGACTGGCTAACAAGTTCAAGTACAAAAAGACCACAGGATCTGGTATTGTGGGTAGCAATGGCAGTACAACTACAGAGTATTTAACTAAACAGTACTGCCAAGTGGCCCCAAATCTAGTCTTCCACTAGATAATTTAGGTTACAAGACTCGGTATCTAAAACATAATGTGCAGGTAGTAATGGCAGTATAAACATGGAAGAGTCCATACTGCAAAGTGGCTCCCACAATCCATATTCGCACATGTAAGCTTAGGCTACTGTGAGCTTTAGGGACAGTGCCTTTGTACTCGTGCAACCTACAAGGTTCCAGAATTTTCTAAGAGTTCAAACCCTAACAAAGTTCCAAGAAAAAAACCTTCCCTAGTGAATAACATGTGCGGGTTTTAATGGCAGTATAAACACGTACGAGTTATATATTGCAAAGTGACTCCCAACATCTATATCTGCACTTGTAAGCTTAGGCTGCTGTTACTTAAACACAGTGCCCCTGTACTCGTGCCATTTTGAAAGTTCAAAATATTTTTAAAGGTTCAAACACTCCAGAGGTTGCAAGATTCCCTTAGTGGGTGAAAATATACGGGCATTAATGGCAGCATAAACATGTATGAGTTATATACTGCAAAGTGACTCCCAAGTATATCTGCACATGTAAACTTAGGCTGCTGTTAATGGGAAACACAGTGCCAGAGTACTTGTGCAATTAAGATAGTTCAAAATATCTTCAAGTGTTTCAAACCCACACGAAAGTCCATGCATAAACCTCCCGTAACTAAATGAAAATATTCGGGTAGTAATGGCAGCATAAAAATTAAGAGTTCTATACTACAAAGTGACTCCCGAAATCCATATTTGCACTTGAAAGCTTAGGCAACTGTGAATAAAGAGACAGTGACCAATGCTAGTGCAATATAGAAGGCTCAAAATATTTCTAGAAGTTGAACTCCCATATCCTCTCCTTTGACTAAAACCGTTTGTAGATCCAAGCACCAAGAAAACAGCAAACAATATAGCGAACAGAAAACAATATAGCATACTTAAAAGACTCTCCTACTGAATGAAAACAGTAGTAATGGCTACATAAACATGTAACAGTGCTACACTGAGTGGCTCCTAAACTCTAAGTTTTGCTTTTGTAAGTCTAAATAGCGAGTTCAGCACTCAGCAATGCAATTTTAGACGCAGTCTCACAACAGAATATATATGTTAGCCAGTATGCTCATGTCATGTTAGTTACTAGGTACAGTGGAGGTAGCCAGTATCCAAGAAAAACATTAGTATGCTTCTTTTTCTGGATTGAAACTTCTTTAGCAGCCTTTCCAGTGATCCAGTCTATTGTGTTTGTAGTTGAAGTGACTGATATGGAAAATGAGACAATGTTCACACTTGATAAGATGGTCTGAATGATGAAGGAGGTCATTGTTTGGGGTCATTACTCGGTTTAGAAAGAAAAAGTTATGACTGGCTGCTAGGCCTGATATTTTCCATTGCTTGCAAGTTCTAATGTTAGCTATAAATGTTCTTAGGATCATGTCTTAACTCTTATGTTCTCAAGGCTCAAAAACGTCTAAACAAAATATACTTCCCTAAGAACTCAATACCAGCCATCCAGTCGATATTTGAAAATAACATTCACTATAAAGGGATATGTCCTAGGAAGATACATATTTTCTCAAAATGAATTTAGTTATTATGCTAGTCAGGCCATTAAGTTAAGAGTGAGATGTTGACCTGCCACTCCCTCAGACACTCTTTCGTATTCAAGATACGACTCTGATACTTGTCAATTATTGAAGCAAAACAGAGGAAGGCATTGCCAGTAATCACTACAGCAATAATCCAGTAAAAGTCCCACTAGCAAACAGGTCAAGACAGTCGCTTTACTATATCCCAATGTTTATACAAACTCAAGTGTTGGATCCTCTTTAACCCGACTCATTTCGACACACTTAAAGGGTCACGATTAACATAGTTTAATTAGTACTATATACTGTAATACACTCTTAATGTTGAGGCTGCTCGATGAAAATCCACCATGAATTTAATATTGAGATAGAACACATATTGGAAGACAAGCTCGAAGGACACAAGAATATACCAGACAGCCAGACTAGTCAACTAAGATGTTTTAATTTGACTGATGAGGCGTAAAAGAACTAACCTGAGAACTAGACATCTTCAAGTAAGTCCCAATAGGAAGCCTGGCTGTTTGTATACCCTGCTCTTCAGCTTTCTTCATAGTAATTCCTTTCCACCGATTCCTATCTACCAAACCTCCGATAATATACATTTTCTTGGAGTCCAAATCATCCAAAACAGTTTCTGCATCGGCGGTCAGATAAACCAGGTTCTCCTTCTGGTCTTGCAAAGCTTCAATGTATGACCTGCTCTCTTTCTCAACAATCCACTTATCAAATCCTGGAATTCTCTTCAACTGACTTTCCATAGCACCCTCACATCCAGTCAACCATAGATGGCCTGGGGAAGTACACCTTCCATTAACTGCATAGCAATACATTATCTGCAAATATTATTAATTAGTTATTAATAGAGCTTTAAAAAAGAAGACAGTAAGAAATTTTTGGCGATAAAAAAACATCTACCCTTGGCTTTTCTGATGAATCCACGAGGTCACCTAAAGTTAAGGTCTTTGGGAACAAAAATGGAAAAACAAAATCATTTTGTGAGGTTGGATAAGTTGAAAGAATGGTACTATGCCTTTCACTGTCAGTCACCCTTATGCAACCCAGCATATCACCCACAAAGATCTGTTGAGGTCTCCTTTGACACTATTTTACTCATCTCTAATGTAGAAGCACAGACAACCAATTCATAAATACCCTGTAGTAAGTAAATCCAGCACTATTTTGAATCTCAACTGTCTATTTAACAAATGACAGACACGGAAGAATCAGAAAAAAAAAAAAAAGCATCAAGTTACACCACCGCACCAAGAGCAGAAACAACACTAACTTAGCACGTCATCTTGATAAAGGAGAGAGTGAATTTACCCTGCTCCACGTAATGGGTGCACCAAAAGAAAAAATATTCAATAAGTCTAAGGACTCCATAATACAAGACTATATCGATATTAAATGCCTTCACTGATCTAGAAAGTTCATCATGACGTTCTAGCAATAACAAAGGGATCAATAGTCAATACAATGGGGCACAAGCTTCCAGCACATTCACAGTTGCTTATGAATTACTAGCAATAACAGACAAGACAAATGAATCAAACAACTTCTTTGCAAGAGTCCAGGTACAGCTTCCACGAGGTTGAATTAAACTTCTTCAACAAAATCACACCAACTCAAAGGTTTGCAGGAACTAAACAACAACTTTCTTGTCTTACACATCAATCTCCAAACAACTATGGCTCAGTTTACTTTAACCGGAATCATTTTGCTAAAAATTCTCCCTTGTTCTTATGTGTATGCATAGCATATAGGACATCTTCAACTAAAAATAGTTTTCCCTCCCATTTTCCCTTCTTCCCACTTGGAATGCCTTCTTTCCCCCTATGAACCCAACTCCACCCCTCTCTCGAGTGTGCCTCTCCTTTCATCTGACTAATTTCCAGGTCTCTACCACTTTGCACACAGCTACCTTTCTAACATCTCTACCACTTTGCACACAACTACCTCTCTAACATCTCTACCACTCCATACACATCTCTCCCATCAACCAATTTTCCATTGAAAACGGTTTTCCATGAAACCAAAAGGAGCCCAAGTGATAAACACAAACTTCAACCAACCAGTTCCATAAATCTTTGACTGACAAACAAAATGGATATACAATACAAACCTCACAAATTTAACAACTACCAACATTTAAAAAAACAGTACAAGAAAGATCGTGTGCGGCCCATTTACTTCAACTAACAACAACAAAGTTTTTTTTTTGGGTCTGAAATGAGCACAAAGTCGCTGATAAGCAACCTCATGATTTGATTAGTAGAGCTCGAACCACATAGAGCTAGTTCTTTGTGATAAACACAAATGAACACACAAAGTTTAACCAATTCCACAGACACTCTATTACCAATTAAAAAATAGATTGAGAAAACAAAGACAACACAATAAAAATCTTACAAATTTCAACAATGCCCCCAAACAACAAATCTACAATAACAACTCACAACAAAGGGATCAACAAAAATGAGCACACAAACTCTGATACTCTACTACCAAATCAAAATGAACTACAGAACACAGTAAAAACAACAAAATATCACAAATTCAACAGCTACTTACAACAAACAAAGGGATTAAACACAAATGAGCACACATTTTTTACAACTTTAATATCCTACTACCAAAACAAAAATAAACTACAAAACACAGTAAAAACAACAAAATCTAACAACTACCCAGATAAACAAAAACAAAAAAAGAATAAACAAACCTGCTGAACAAGACTATTATCCCAATCACGAGGTTGGCAGTTCGATTCTTATAATCGACTTCGTGCCCACATTTCAGACATACAATCAATATATATATATATAAAGGAGGAAGTTTTCGGAGATTATTAGAGCTCCAAGTAGGATTTTAGATTTTAGCTTTTCTTTTAATGAGCTTTCATAGTATTATAAGGAGTGTAGTTTAGGTAGGAAACTACTATTACAAAAAGTGTAGTTTAGGTAAAAAAAAAATATTATTATAAAGAGTGTAGTTTAGATAGGAAAAAAAAAAATATA
>CAAKMY010033961.1:0-14014 GCA_901111285.1 Corrigiola litoralis | reverse complement strand
TGGGTTTTTCCTGACAAGGTTTTTAACGAGGCAGAGCATATAATACGGTAAAATAAAGTTGTACTCTTTTTCCCTTGTTTTGGTTTTTAATCCCTCACGGGTTTCACCAAGATAAGGTTTTTAACGAGACAACGTGAAGTACCCCTAACTCCTAGTGTGTAAATTTAAGCGAATGTAAACTCATCCGTTCAAGGGGGAGTGTTATAGCATTTGCTCACCGCCAAAGAAAAACAGGAGTGAACGGATGAAATAGTAAAAGCAATAAGTATACACAGTAAAAGCAGAATTTTTCTCGCCTATAAAAGGCAAGGTTTACGTGAATGAAAAGTACAAGCTTGAACCATATATCTCTGCAAGCTTATTTCTCCCCTACTTTTGTCTTCCATTTTGAGCTAGTTTATAATATAGACCACGTTTCTTTATTCATTTGGCAACATTTGTTATTGAGTACACTGAGTCAAAATAGTTACTAAACTATAGAAGCATATGAGTCAATATGTAGTTCATTCTAGTCTTTTGGAGTCGGTTGAGTTAATGTGATCATGCCTAGAGACATATGAACTAGTGACCCATATGTTCAACTAATTTTTGTTATGTTTATGACTATTAAAATCAGCCTTATAATATACTTGATTGATCGTATGAGTTGTTATGGTCAACATATCATTGACTAAAATCCTTTACCTCCCTTGATAAAAGTCAGCAGTACACTAGCAAGACCATTGCCATATCATTGTCCAAATAGAATCCATCCATGATGACATGTGGCACATCACTCTTAAGCAAGGAGTAACCCTTCTTTGGGCCTAGACAAACATAACAAATGCTACATGTTAGCCTAATAAGGGAAGAATTATCATCATTCTGATAACATCATTATGGTAACAAGTGATCTGTGCAAAGCACCACTATGAACACCCACTTCAAAATCAGTGTAAAAGTAGTCAGACATCACCACTTTTTCTCATCATTTTAGTCAATAATCATTGGTCTTATCCTACAGTTTACTCAGAAAACACATCTACTTACTTAAGCATCGAAAGGGAAATTAACTGTTTAGTTGGCGTACAGGTTCAGTGGAGTAGGAAGCCCATTCGACTCCCCAAGAAGCCACCTCAGCCTTCCTGGGAAGCATCGTCAGCAACTTAGAGCGGCTCCCCAATCAACTTATAACGTACAAAATCTCGGCACACTTTTTACCGGAACATTTTGGCGCCGTCTGTAGAAAAAATTAGTGTTTCATGCAAAGATGGTTCTTATTGAAGATAAAATAATAGACACCTCTTTCCCGAGAGGACATCTAAGTCCAAACCACCCAATACTCATAGAGGAGAATGCCCAACAACAGCATGTAACTGAAGAAAGACTCTATGATCTTTTGGGGTAGTTTGGACAATCTCTTAGGGAAGAGATAAGACAACAAGTTGTGCTAGCTCCTTCCACAGTTGTGGTGCAGCCCGGTCCTGGGTAGGAAGTCGAAGGGCACACATCTAACACATCCAATTGATTCAAAACGACGAAGGCAAGAAATCGTAGCTCTAAAACGTCCGGTATGACATATATTGACTCATTACCTTCTTCGATGAGCTCGTAGGATTCTCGATGAAGGAAGAAGGAATGAGGGTGCCAGGAATCTACTGAATGCGAGGAGAGCAGAGAGTGAATTCCAAAGGCAGTCGCGAGGTGATGATATGAACTTTTTGAATGCCCGGAGGTTAGAGCGAAGGTCTAATTGCTAGTGTTCTGAACTAGATCCACCCCTTATGTAGCAGATAAAGAAATCATTTCTAACTCAAGAGGACCATCACCACCCCCGGAAAGCACTGAACCTCATCCAAGAACAGCTCCTCATTATGCAAATTATCCTATCATGATAACCTCCGAGAAAGAAAAGACTCTTAAGGGTTATCTATGTCCTAGATCGTTTGGGAGGAGTGTATCTTGGAGCAACGGTGAGAACTCCGTCCTCATCTCGTTTCATGATAGTACCAAGGTGGGAAAACGTGAAGGTTTCGAGAATGGAAGCATATGATGGAACTACTGATCCGGATGAGCATGTCATCACCACTGCAACCAGATGTGTTACCAAGGTGAATACTCGATACGAATGACCCTAATCTAGCACCAATGTGAATACCCGACACGAATGACCCTGATTTACACCCGACGTAAATACCTGAAGTGACTATAATCTAAATATGACGTGAATGCTCGATACGAATGACTATTGAAACAACTGATCGTTGCCATCGTTTTTTAATAATTGATCACAATAATATAATATCTTATGAAAATTTAAACAGATCATTGACTAGTATTATATATTAAAAACGTCGTCTATGATTTACTGAATTTATATTTGCTCGAAAATTTTGTAGCTTTTCAAAAAACTGTTAGGGTGTGTTTGACAAAATTGATTGCAAAGGTGTGTGAAACCCGAAAAGGTACCTGAAATAGACGATCTGTTTGAAAAAATTGTGTTTGAAAACAGACGATCTCTTTGAAAAAATTGTGTTTGAAAAATCTCTCTGATAATATCTCTTTGATTAAGATATTATCTCTGATTTAGATTGGGCTTAAAGGGAGTTTACAGTGATTTAGTTTACAAAGAACATGTCTACTTTTAAGATAAAAACAGACGATTGAAAAAATTGTGGTTGAAAAATCACCGAACACCAACAACATTCACCTTATCTACATTTTTAAAAAACCTTGAATATTATTGCTCAAAAAAAAAAAAAAACAATAGACACCTTTTTTGTTTTTTGAGAAAAAAGACAATAAACACCTAAGCTCCGCAAATGTTGCCGTTATAACGCACCGTGTCTTCCTCCTCACATTAAATCTTGTACAACAATCTAATAAAAAAAATAAAAATTGGAATGATGACCAAACAAGAATTATTCCATTTCCCCCTTAAAGAAAGTAAGCAAAATAGAATAAACCCAAACAAAAAGGAAAAGCAGATAATGAGACCAAAAATTAAAAAAAAAGCATGCTTACTAGACAACATTTAGCTGTAAAAAGCAAGTCAAAGGATATTCAATAATTACCATAACAATAATTACTATTAATGTCACAATTTTATCAAACTTTTTCACTCTTACTCACTCTTCACTCTTCTCCTCCTTACTTAGACACTTACCCTTCACTCTTCTTAGCTCACTTAGATCCATTTTCAAGGTCAGCTTAATGACTTACATACATAATCTTTTATTTTTCATTTGTTAGTTTTTTTGTATGGCACCTTTTTTTTTTTTTTTGGGGTGTGAAATGTGTGCACAAAGTCGCTGATAAGAATCGAACCCCCAACCTCTTATTTGGGTTAATAGAGCTCTAACCACTTGAGCTAGTTTTTTTCTTTTGTATGGCACGTTTTTTTTATGTGTGTTGGATAAATGCACATGTTAGCTGTGTTTTTAAGGTTGTACTTTGCTTTTGTAGGAATGTTATGTTGTTGGGTTGTTTTTGTGTAAGTTTATCAGTTTATGGTGTGTTTCTATTTTTGGGTATTTGTTAAGTTAGTTTGTTTGTAGGGTAAAAAGTGAATTATTATTCTTGGTTGTCTTTTTATGTTTCATTCCCATTATTGGAAATTTATAAAGAGTGGTTCATATTTTTTAGTTATGTTTATAATGCTCATTTATATATTTAAAGATAACTATTCCATGGTTTTTTTTTTTGGTAAGAAATGTGCGCACAAAGTCGTTGGGCGGAAAATCTCTAACTACTTGAGCTAGTTCTTTTCTTAACTATTTTATAGTGAGAATTACAGTTTAGATGTATTGTTATAAACAAAATGATGTCATTGTGAAAGGACCAAGTTGACCAAAAGCCTCAGTTGATGGTTGCGACTCAATCAATGAATATGTATTCATAACACTCATGAATTATGAAAATTATTATCATCGAAATATCCTACATTGTATAGGATGAAGTGACACGAAATTTGGTTCAACAATGTTAGCGTGATAATATACGAAGTTGGATAACCAAAATTTTCGAAATTATATTTATTTCTTGGTCCAAATGAGCGAAGAAAGCAGTACAATGGTTACCGAGGGGGAGCAGGATTCGAACTTACGAACGGTCGGAGCACCTCAGTCTTTACTTGTAGGGCAAGACTTCCTTGGTGAAATTTTATTTATGTTAATGAGCAAAATGTGGCTAATTTTATTGGAATATCCCGAAGTGGAAATGAGGAAAACAAAAGTGGAATGGGGGTTCTAGATGTTAGCTGAATAACTTGGCTTTATTTTTATTTATTCTGATGTTAGCTGAATTAGGTTACTTTGGCTTTATTCTACAACCTTTTACTAACTTAATCTTGGTTTTTCTGTTACAGGCTCAATAACATGGGGTTTTGATGTGCTTGTTAGTGTAGCTGAACGGTAATTAATTGGAGTTGAGCAGTGGCAAAAGAATATGTAGTTGAATGGTTGGTGAATGAGTTTTAGCTGTGAAGGGGGGTGTTAAAAGAAATAAAGTAGGGGGTTTCAAAGTCGTAAAATGGAGGAGATACAGTCACAATCAGATCACTATAGGTCTTCGTCCTCCTCAGCTAGTAGTCCCGCCACCAGTAGGGTGCCCTCTAGTAATTTCTTCTTTTTGAGGAAACCGGGGTCGCTTAGACAACCGATATCTTTTGAGGATTCACCTGATTGGGGGGATGATACAGATGTTGATGTAAGGGTGGATGAGGGAATTGACTCTATCAATACTGCCACAACCCCTGGTTCTCCAGCTCTTTCGAAACTCAATAGTGGATCATTGCCTTCACCTCCCATTCCGGAGGGTGCTTTTTCAAGGAAGTTAGCTGGTGCTTCAGTTGTTTGGAAGGATTTAACTGTAATGATAAAGGGTAAAAGAAAGTACTCTGATAAAGTCATAAAGAGCTCTACTGGATATGCGTTGCCGGGTACAATGACAGTTATTATGGGCCCTGCCAAGTCTGGGAAGTCTACCCTGCTAAGGGCTCTCGCAGGTTTGAACCTTTTTGTTGCTTATCTTGTAAAAGTTGAGCATATATCATCTATATTGTAGAACTTGTTCGATGTTACGAGATTTGGTGCTAATGCAGAAGTTTTCCTTTGTATCCTCTAGGACGACTGCCTCATTCAGCTAGAATGTATGGTGAAGTATTTGTCAATGGAATGAAATCTCACTTGCCATACGGGTCTTATGTGAGTCCTAAGTAATGAACTTTTACCTAGATTTACTATGTCCAGAAATTTATTTTGCCATGAGCTCATGTTCACTGTATTTTGCATATATATTTATGAAGCTTGTTTTAGTCTACTTCCTTGTTTAGTTGTTTTACTTATGCTGCTTACTGTCACTTGCTGCCATGGAATTCTTAGATACCAATTTAGATAGATACGATGTCCTATGTCCAAACTCCAAATATAGATATGTATTCTCAAATGATTCTTGGATACATAAATGTGGGGGATCTAAGATTCTAATGTACAAATATCTAGTGTGTATATGGGCACCTAGATTCTGCACGTGACTAGTGTATATTGATTATTGAACTGTTTCACAATTCCTAAAGCATAATCCGGCAAGATGGGTATATCTGTGGTTTGTGTTGAAGCATTATACCTACTTTTCTACCATGTATTGTGGTGGTGGCTAAAGCCACTCAAATCTGGCAGTTAGGACCTTTCGAGAAAAGAACTAGGTGCTTAGACCTCTTTTCTTGTTTCTCGACAGAATAAGGCCAATGGTAGCTTATCACATCCTTCCCAAACATTGAATCACTGATATATCTTCTTATGCCTTGTATTTAGCTTTAGAGTTTGTTTACCTGTGGATATCACTAGTACCATTCAATCTGGATGCCTTATTGGTGTGTATGCGATGGTTTCAGCAAAGTTTACTAACTGAGTGGGCTGGCTGTAAGTGAGTTGGTTCCGTGTGGCTCTCTGTGATGTTCGTGTGAAGAAACTTTCTGTCTTCCGGAAAGGGAAACATACTAGTCATAAGATAGTCCAAGTAAATTTCTTAACTCCTGACAAAAAGCATCAGATTGCCAACAGTCTATCAAGAAAGTATAAATAGCCTTCATGAGAAGAAGCCCAACAAACTCTTCACCTAACACTGCTTCTATCTTATCATGCAACTAAAAGGAAAAGGGAAGCTTATTAATGTGGGTGTTTAAGTAAGTTAGGCAAGTCAGTATAGCCATTAGGTCCATGTTTTTGGGTTATTCTGTATGATCTTATTGCTTGAGCATGCAATCTTGCCAGGGCATTTATATGATTCCGGGCAGGTAACTTATAGTGAAATATCTTACATTTAGTTCCTTAAACCTATGCTGCACATACACAATAGAAGTAACGACTAATGCATTTTCGTGTTGTAGTAGTCAAGGGACTCAAGGGTATGTGGTTGGGATGAATACAAACTTATGTGGCTAATTTGACATCCTTTGTATCACTAAGCCTTTTACTTAGGAAGGCTATAGTGTGGTCCTGTTAACTTGATATTCCACTTTCCCAAATCCAATTGCATCGCATGCAAGCCCTAACCAGTCTATTAAAATTTGGGATGCCTTCCAATTTTCTGGCTACTGAGTTTACATGATCGAATTTTATATATAGATTACCATTGAGGTAGTCTTTGGTTTCCATTTTGTAGAGAGAGATCAGAATCAAAGGAATAACGGGGAGGATAAGAAGTAGGCTTGACTTTTCTGTCAGTACAGGGACATATACGTGTCATAGCATAGTTGGAGCAACAAATGAGCTCAGATGATTAATGACCCTCCCATTAGGAAGTTACATAATGGAAATCATGAAAGTCAGTTTTGGTTTAGGCCACTTCCTAGCTGTAGCTTTCATAGGATGAGATTCATTTCCGTATGCTGTGTTGCAGACACTAGAAAACCAAGGAAGAGGTGTAGAAATCCAAATCTTAGTGTGGTATTGCCTCGCGAGAAGGGACTAAACTTTTGTAAGCATGACATCTGTTAAAATTAGAAATCTTTGGTCGAGTTAATGGCATCTGCTCGTCTCTTGGCCTAAGACGAATTTGATGGTAACTATTATGCAACTGCTTTGGAGAGCCAACAAAAACCAACAAAATGACTAACCATCACTGTCTCTCCGCATATGAGAGATTGGGCTTGTACTGACAAAATTGTAATTACTTCTGTTTTCTGAGAGCCATCTGCTCTGAGGTGAGGGCTACTATATAGTGGCACAAGGAAATAAGCTAATCTAAATACATCGGTTGGATGGCAATTACTCAACATGCCTGTTGACCTTAGTGTTCAATCTATATAAAGGATTTTCTGGGGACTTGATTCTATAGGTGTTATATGCCATATAGAGGAGGTAAGGTTATCAAGGAGAACAATTGAAGACTCACTAACTAATTTACAAACCTACCTTGTCAAAGACAGGTAAAAAGGATATAATTTGAACTTTTAGTCTTGTCATTAGACTCCCTCATAAATTGTCATCATGACTTGTTACTATTTCATTCAGCTATGTAAGAGTATTAATGTTTGAGGATAGATGACATGAGGCAGATTAACAACGAAACTAGAGACACAGAAGGTTCAGTTAAGGTCTTGGTTATGAAAGCATGTCCCACTCTTATAGGCTTCCAAATTACTTTTTGCGTCATCTTAGAAGCGATTATTGCACCTTGAAAACTTGAAAGAGGAAGGGTTTGCTCTACTACAGTCCTATATCTAAGGCTCGCCTAGAAGAATATGACAAACAACCATAGGAAGTACTCATCGTGTATCTCATTCTCATAGTCCCAAATTGAATGGAAGAGTCGCATGATGGGTAAGCTTTGTCAAGCTTCATCTTGTTAGTTGGTTCTCCCTTACATGGTTATGGGTAAGGCTCCATGTTATGTTTGCAACATTATTGATGTCCATCTCTCGCATACTTCACAAGTTTAACCCACTTCTAACACTGGTATGAAAAACACCTATGTATTTCGCCTCATCTTACGTCAGGGATGCACCTCAAGCATCTCTATGGGCTATATACATACCTCCTTCCGAAAGGCTTTTCTTAGCATCACCATTCTTCCTTTAAGCATTTCTTTGATTCATAACCTGATCTGTGTACTCTATTGTGTCCCTGGAATCATAATCTACTGCCAATGCAGTATGAAATAAAAGTTGAAAGAGAGTGACAGGCGGTCTTTCTCACAACACAATTACTGACTTAGAAGTGTTAATGCACGACACAGTTTTGAAGAGAAAGCTTTAGAAGTCTTATAGCTGTCAAACCTTGGATAAGGAGTGAAATATTAGCATATAAATCCCTGGGCCTGGAGGGAGATCTAGAAGGTGAATATCTTCCAGAAAAGGCACATTGCTGTGGTTCCCACTCCCAGTGTGTGTGTGGGGGGGGGGGGGGGGGGGGGGGGGGGTGGGGGGGGGCGTTGGCTTCATGAAGCTTAAGACAAATTCCTAAGGTACATTTTACCCTGAGAGAAACTTTACTTCTGTACTCATAGTCTTCCTTCATGTTGCTATGGACATCACTGGGGATACTACTAATAGTGTATAGAATGCATGTAAATTAGTTTATACCTAAGTTTCCTTATTATAGTTGTCCTCTTGATATAATCCTATATATATTCGTTTTGTGCGCGAAGAAGTGCAGATTTGTCAAGTTTGTGTTCTTCATGTTTGTGTTGACCAGTATGTTCCTCGACCATTATTTGAACTTGTTCGTCCTTCTCCCGCTCGGACTGTGGATACGTAATAGTATTATAAAATGCATTATGAAATTAGATTATAAGTTTCCTTATTAGTGTTATTCCTAGTTTCCTTTTAATTTATATACCTAGTTTCCCTATTACAATTGTACTCTTTGTGTAATCCAATATACTCCCGTCATTTAAGACTAGCACTTTCCTTTTTGGGAAATTAAAGACCAACCTTCCCATTTCACCTTTTGGAAATCTGTAATTTTACTTTGCAATAAAAAAACAAGTGAGTGGGATAAAGACCTATGACTAGTGGACTACCTTCCCTTTCCTCTCACATTGCAATAAAAAAAACCACTTGATTAACATCTCTTTTTATTATTGTTTAACAGTTTCTTAAAATTTGTGCATTAAAGCAACGAGAAGATTGGTCTTGAATGGAGGGAGTATATGATATATATCATGAGTCTCTAGAGAGGACTCTTACCGCAAATCGTATTCCTATAAAGCTATAACTACATCACTTCTTGCAATGCTTAAAAAGCCCTGCCACTGTTATGAACTGCACCCGAATCACCTTTGTCTTTTCAGATGTTTCAGTTGATATTTAGTATAAAAAAATGTAGGTCCGGATTTTTTGTTCGGCTATGGCTTTGGGAAGAGTTAATACATCACTACAACATCGTAGACGTCACACTGCTTTAGTCAGGATGTTTGTCTTATGTGTTTGAAAAGTGATGAGCATGGTCTAACCTTTTTTCTACAATGCGGTGTAGCTTAATCTCTTTGGCGGGGGTTGATAGGCATTCACAACATGTCATCTAGGTTTTGTCTATTATTTTTGAAAACTGTTTTGGACATATATCTGAAGATTTCATTTATGTTGAGGACTGTCATCCAAGTTACTTTTCACTGCATGGAACTTGGCTCGTCCACATATGCAGTGTTCTGTCCCCGAATTGGAGGATGAACTTTCCTAAACACCGAAAAATAATGACCTCCTATTTTACTCGAACTAGGCAGCAAGTGCAAAATGTGCATGCTTCCAGGTGCCGAACTTAGGAGATAATTTTCATGTGCCTGGCCTAAAATCAAGCATCAAATGTAAATTCTATATCTGGGTTTCGAGTTCCTAGATGCGTCCTTGAGGGGAAATGAAAAGTCAGAGTAATATTTATGACTTCTTTAGTATCCTTTTGTTTACCTTACAGCATATTTGCTGCGACTCTGACTGTATTGGGTAAGTCTTTATACAAGCATCAAAAATTAATGCACGTTTTGTTTGTTATGCACAGGGATACGTAGAAAGGGAAACTGTGCTGATTGGATCCTTAACTGTTAGGGAGTTTCTTTATTATTCAGCATTACTTCAGCTTCCTGGGTTCCTTTGTCAGAAAAAGAGTGTGGTAGAAGATGCCATCCTTTCAATGTCGTTGGGTGATTATGCCAACAAACTGATAGGTGGCCACTGCTATATGAAGGGTCTTCGTAGTGGTGAGAGAAGGCGTGTCAGCATTGCCAGGGAGCTTGTGATGAGGCCACACATCTTATACATAGATGAGCCTCTCTATCATCTAGACAGGTGCCGCTGCTGTACATTTCCTCTTGTTTATTATCGCAAACTCTCTATCAGCTTTTTCTTCAACAGTCCATGATTGTCGCTAAGGGAATGATATGTTAAACATTGGAGTACATCACTTATAAAGGAGAAATCAATGTAGTTAAACAATACTACTAGGTACACTTATATATTATAGCTAAGCAAGAGTACATAATTTACATCAAGTACCTAATTAGAACACTCCTGGAAAATAAAGTCATAAACTTTCACTGTAATATATCATATAGAATTAAGCTAAAGCAAAGTATAGATGAGAGTGAAAACTGAAAAGTATTAGCAAAAGCAAATCGTAGTTGCAAAGTGGGAGATGTAGCATTATGTCTAAGGAGGGAACAAAAAATATGTATGATTGGGGATGTGATTAATTTTCTATCATGTACCACAGTTGCATTTAGTGACCCTAGACTCCACAAATCCCCCTACAAAGCCAACTGCAATCATTCCAGTCGGTTTGCTTCAATGTGAGAATCCCATCTTCAGATATCACAGATTTAGGAAGCACTAGAGGTATATCATAGCCACTGTTTTCCTTAGGAATACATATATCTTATTTTTATCTTTAACAATACATTAAGACTCAGGTGCAAGTCGAAGAAACCAATTGAACGTGAGATTTTCTTGGACAATTTTGTTTGAGTTCAGAGATAATAAACTGCTGCTTTGTGGCTTGTCATCACTTCTCCATTTCATTTGGACCTGTATATTATTGCCTGCTGCATTCATATGGAAGTGCTTGATGCATGTAACTGTGGTCAATGCTAATCTAGTGTATTATGTGTGCTATGGAAATTGAATAAATTCTTTTCTTTCAGTGTTTCTGCACTTCTTATGATGGTTACATTGAAGAAGCTTGCAAGCACAGGGTGCACCCTTATGTTCACAATAAACCAGAGCAGCACAGAAGTCTTTGGCCTTTTTGACCGAATTTGCCTGCTCTCAAATGGGAACACATTATTTTTTGGAGAAACACTGTCTTGTTTGCAGGTGAAGATTTGATTGGATGTTGAAATAGTTTTTTCTATGACCTTTTTCCTCCTATTCTTAGGTTTATTTGCAAATAGTGACCCAATCATGTAAATCTCCAGTAATCTAAAATTTGTAGTGGCTTCTACTTTCTTCATTTTTGCCATCCTTTAACTTCTAGACTCTAGACTACTCAATATCCTATGTAACTAATAATCCTTGTTTGTTGATGAAGCACTTCTCCAATGCTGGATTCCCATGCCCTATAATGCAAAGCCCTTCTGATCACTTCCTCCGAGCAATTAATACAGATTTCGACAGGATAATTGCTATGTGTAAAAATTTACAGGTATATTGTTTTTTTATTTATATTATCGTAAATTTATATTGAATAATGCCATTAGTAATTCTTCTCTTGGCATGCACCTTTATTTTCTATTATTACTTGGCATGTACTTTGGTTGGAAGAGTTTGTAACAAAATAAATCATATGAGAACTTAGAAGTGAAACTTTTTCTACTTATTAGATTTATCGTCCTACTTGTTCAATTTCTTATTTTTACCATCAGTTAATCAATTTAATGTAATCACTTGAGGAACACGCACATTCCCAAAATGATTATACCACGTGCGATCCATCTTATGATGGTTTCTCTCATGTATGCACTAAAATGAGTAAGAATCATTGACATCAACAGGATGACCATGGTGACTTGTCATCAGTGAATATGGATACTGCTGTCGCTATTCGTACCCTTGAAGCAACTTATAAGTCGTCTGCAGATGCTGCAGCTGTCGAGGCAATGATTCTACGGCTCACTGAAAAGGTTTGTTGCTGATTATATGTTTTATCTGTGTTTACCTTTTTTCTATGCATATCTTTCTGCCCCCTTTTATACTTATAAAGACTGTATCTAGGCAGGCATGCACTTATGAACTATCTTTGTTCCTCTTGTTTCTTTGAATTTGTCTTTAGGAGGGTCCTCTTCTCAAAAGCAAAGGGAAGGCTGGCATGGCTACTAAGATTGCAGTTTTGACTTGGAGATCCTTATTAGTGATGTCCAGAGAATGGAAATATTTCTGGCTTCGTCTGATACTCCTTATGCTTTTGGCGCTCTGTATAGGAACCGTGTTTGCAGGCCTGGGGCATTCATTGTCGTCTGTCGTGGTAAGTTACTTCTCAAAACGCTTATTTGTTTCCTCTTCCTTATTTATTTTCTGGTTGGTGGAAGGCGGTCTTTATGGTAGAAGTAGTAATTGCTGATGGTGAGATACTTATGCTATGTTTATCCACCTCATACTTGCTCCGGCAAACTTTATGTGATTTGCTCTGCAAAATCTATGATTTAACTCACTTTTTTTTTTGTCAATATGCTGTTTCTTAACTGGTTATCAGTGATGTTTGTGGAAAGCTCCTTGAGGGACTTACCCTCTATAGTTTACAGTGTGAAATCCTTCTGGGCTCGCAAAGTTATCTCAAATTCTATCTGTATTCTAAGGTGTATTTCAAAAATAGTAGGTTCCTAATTCAATTGCTAAAGTTTTCTGTGGTTTCTTGTTTTTTTTTTCCTTATTCCTTGATCTTTTCTTCTTCTCCTGATTATGTCGTGTCCGTTTGCAAAATGGAGGGTTGGATTGTATTTTGTACTAGAATTCAAGTCCTGTCATGTTGATACGAGTACTAGGCAAAAATTGGAGAGTCCGCTTAACGTTGTAGGTAGGTGCATATTTCGGTATTTCCATGGGGACCTAACAGATTGGCATTTGCAGATCCAGAGTCATAAGATCTGGTAGAGAGTGATGTGTTAATGGCTTGGTGTACATTATGCTACTTACTTGGCTAGTGCCAGCATATATGTTGACATATAGTTCTCTATTTCCATGGGGGCTTGTACAGGCACTGAATACTTGTGGATTGTACATGATACCGGACCATATTTTCATCATAGCTGACATTGGTAGCTTTTAGCTCAATCCAATTGCCCTAATTCTGTTATTGTGTATGTAAAAAGTGAAGATGGTGTTGGACTAATGTAAAACTATTTGACACTAGCTTACTTCTGCATTTGCTTTTACCTTTCAGACTGTAGCGCATAGAGAACAGTAGTGAACTTGGTATTTAATAATTATTTCTTAATGTGTCTTCATCTGCAGGCTAGAGTTGCTGCTATATTTGTCTTTGTATCATTTGCATCACTCCTAAGCATTGCTGGAGTGCGGGAACATACAAAAGAAATCAAGGTTTGATCTCCATCTTTTTTCACAGTTCTATAATTTCTAGTTTCTGTACAGAGTGATAGCTTATTTTTAACTGGTTATGCATGTTCTTGTGGTCTCTGATTTCACTTTGTCTGGTTGTGGGCTAAGCTTAATGTGTTTGGACTTTGCAATGTGCAGATATTTGCTTGTGAAGAATCAAATAAACATTCAGGATCCTGTGTTTTTCTCCTTGGACAACTTCTATCGAGCATTCCTTTTCTGTTCCTGATTTCCATTTCATCTAGTCTCGTCTTCTATTTTCTGATTGGGCTACGAGATGAGTTCAGCTTGTTGATGTACTTCGTGTTGAACTTCTTTATGTGTCTTCTAGTCAATGAAGGACTACTGCTAGGTGTTGCGGCCATGCAGTTAGATGTTTTCTGGAGCATTCTGACACTGGTACTTGTACATGTGAGTACTCCACTGATCCTTACTTCTGAACAACCTCCTGAATGCAGCACAAACCTTTTGCTCCCCGCCCCCTGCCCC
>CAAKMY010033959.1:0-17198 GCA_901111285.1 Corrigiola litoralis | reverse complement strand
TCCAAATTTGTTATCCAAACACATTCTTAGTGGTAGAATTCTTAAATAAGTCCATATTAAACATTCTGAAAAATATTTCATATCAACTCATATCTACAAAGTGGGAAAGAAAAATATATTATGAAAAACTTTCCATAACTACTGGATATAGTAGATGGGTGAATTTTGAAAAGATACTCATTATCTTTAGTATATCCTTTAGCTTAGAAATATACGGTAATTATAAAGAGCAGTTAAAGTTAAAAGGAAAAAAATGGCAGAAAATTGTGGTATTGACACATGGCATAGCCGTTTACTGTTTTAGTATATAGTATAGATTATTATTATTAGTGTTATTAATTGTAACATCTAAATGCTTGGCGATATATTTCACTTAACCATAAGTTGACTTAAAATAGTCAGTTTTATTATAATGATCAATTCAAGCCAAAAATAAACTAATTTATTATAACTGTGATATTATAATGATCATAGTTATATGGGACTATATTAACTGTGATATTTACGAACAACCAAAACATTGTCACCATTTGATTAAAACGAATTACATTTTGCTTTGTAAGGGCTACCTAAAAAATGTTAAGTCATTTAAACTCAATTTCAAGTCTACATAATTTGGTTCAGTATTAATATAAGAGAACAATTTTTAACTTAAACCTACATAAGATTATAATTCCACAAGGAGAATGATCTATTATATGGGACTTTGTGTTTGGTGTATGTGACTCTATGTGTTCCCAAAACCATATACAAGTACTGTGGAAGAACCATTATTTTCGAATTAAGGATCAATAAATGCTTGAATAACTAGTTTGAAATATCATCTTTCAAATATCTACTAAATTTTTTTTATAACGGTGATATTCGCTCATTTGAATTTTAGGTGTCTAAGTGAGCCACCTTTTGTCATGGGTCAACAGACTCATAGCAATAATACATATCCCCCAAGTTGGGTGTGGTATCACCGATCATCTAAATGTGTTAACATGTACATTTGTCTTCTCTTAACTAGCTCTTGTCATAGAGAGAGAAAGATAAAGGGGCATATTAAAACACTATTTGATAGTTCTCCATTTATATTGTTGAATGGACATACCCATATTTTATCTTTATGGAGAGATAACAAAGAACTAGCCCCTTACGAAAATTGGGCTTCAATAATGTATAAGCTTAGCGTTTAAGAGAGATGTTGATAATATTAACTTGTAAAAATAAACAGATAGAAAGAAAGATGAAATGGACTATGAATAATGAGACGGAGAATTAACTAAATAGTTATATACTATTATATGTCAATTATGAAATTGAGGTTCGATTTTCATTAGCAATTATGTACGCATATTTCGGACAAAAAGAAAATAGTTATTGATTAATCCTCCACTGCTTTATTCTCTCAAAGAGTTACTCTAAAATTAATCTAGACATACTCTTATCGTCTTATTTAGACTGGCCATGGCCTCCATGGGTGCAAAAACTATTCACCCTTAGCTAGCGAGTTATTGTCTAAGGATGTCAATGGAACGGGGCGATAGTGAATATATGTCTACCGATACCCATATCCATCTATATTTTTCATACTTATACCCGCCTCGCTACCCGCCACGGGTAGGGATTTTATACCCATTCTCACCCAGGTAGGTACAAAATCAAAATTGTACCCACCCCACCACCCACGGGAACCCGCCAACCGCCCCAACCCCAGCCGGCCTAGTACCCACCCATTAAAATGGTACCTATTCTATTTGTACCCTTTAGATTTCTTTTATGAAGTACGCTTTAGTTAAACAATAACCTTTTTATTAGGTAAATTAAGTATATAGCAATTACAAGTTTACAATTTATAATTATAATTAAAAAAATATTAAAAGTCCAATGGATATGAAGTGGGGTGGTTGAGGATAGGGTGGGTCGGTTGGGGATGGAGCGGGAAGGGTGGGTTTAGAGCGGTGTGACATTAAACCCATCTCCGCCCCATCATTAATGACAATCAACATTCTATGCCCATACCTGCTCCATCTTTACTAAACTAATATCCATATTCATCAGTCTCCGTACGATATGGTAACTGTTTATACCCGGTCAATTGACATCCCTATTACGGATACGGAGTACTACTACTGGCTAAGTGGCTAGTACGGCAAACACAAAAAGTCCAAAAAACTCAGGGACTGAAACACGAAACCAGTACGGCAAAAAACCTTAGTCACGTCCATCACGTGATATAGGGGGATATTATTAGTAAGTCACGCGTATATACACGTGTTTGGTAGAATTTTCCTATTCTGCTAGAGATTTCATTTTGCACTCGTGGCAACTGGATAATGCTCACTCTTATATTGTGAGATCTGTAGGATGTTGACTTGCTTTATTTGCTTGAACTTATCCACAACTACGTTTTTTTCGTTCTTTTCTTTTTACTCTGGAATTTTTTCCCCTTGTTTGATCCAATTGTTCATGTGTAGTCATATCTACACGATGCTTTCTATTTGTTCTACTACTTTGAATTTAGACCTTCTCACATTGTTTGGACCACTTTGTATTAAATTCTCCTTTGTCTCTTGTTTCCTTAAAGGCATACTCCAATTTAGAACCTGGCTGGACTAGTTAGGGGTATAATAGTCAATTTCTAAGTCTTTTTGGATAAAATGAACTAAAGTGAAATAAGTTATGTAAACATGCATTTAGTTACGGGTGTAAAATGGTGATATTCTTGATGAACATTTTGATCTCAAAGTTAGTTAAAGCTCGTTTTTATTAGTTTATCTAACAAATGAATCAAGGTTAATATAATGTTTTAAGCTTAATAAATGAACTAGCTTGAAAGTGAACATCATAATTCATGTTTTGACTAGTGTCAGGGACTTTCTTATTATATTCTAAATTGTGACCAAACATGAGTAAGCCATTATTTCTTTTGTTAACTTTCAACTTCCCTCCTTTAACATTTGGTTTTGGCCAATTAAAGCCCCATTCTACCTTCAAAAAAAAAAAAAGTCCCATTCTCCCTCATTTTTTTAATTTTTGCCTTTTAAAATACCTCCCATCTGCACCAACTTTTTATTTCTCTCCAACGGCTTCGTTTGATTCTTTATCAAGCTCTACAAGATATTCCCCCAATACTCCACCAAATTTCATGAGTTTGAGAAATGAGAGGTACAACTGTAAGCCAAAGCAAGTTTAAAGATTCCCAAATCTAATAAGAACAAGAATGCCCCTTATTTCCGATGTGAAGACAATGTGTCTTGTTAATTATATGGCACAAACACACAACCAACATCCATGAAACTATGACATTAAGAACACACAATCTTCAACTCATGTGGATCATTGTTGTTCTTCATTCTCATATTAGGAAAGCTTCAAACGTAACTCACTTTGGGCTTACAATTGCACCTTTGGTTTTCTAACGCATGAGCATTGGGAAATATCTTGATAAGGGAGAAGAATGAGGCTTCAATAGGCGGTAAACCAAATGTTAAAGAAGGGAAATTGTCAATTAATGGAAGATTTGACGGTTTATTCTTGTTTGGTCACGGTTTAGATTATTGTAAGAAAGTTATCAGTTGGAATTTGGTTTAGCAACTGGGTACAAGTTGGAAACGTGCAAAGTTTAAGAAGACTCGTTGGAATTTTCATTTATGAACTCGTCTGGGTTATAAAACTAGTTTAAAGCTAAATTTTGAGCTTAGCTTGACTAATATACAAATCGAGCTTGAACACCTAAACTTATAAATGAATCAAGTGTGACACATTTTTGAGTTCAGCTTAAAGCTCGAGATTGAAGTCGAACTCGAGTGCATTAGAAAAGCATAAACTCAACTTGTTAACACCCCTACATATATTATATTTATTTATGTTATGCAAGGTGCACAAACTCGTCATAGGTATTTTCCTTAAGTCTCATCTAGGTCTCTATAACTTGTATGTATTAAGTAAGTAAATGAATAATATATAACCTATAATAAAAGAATCCAAAAGAAAATGTATATGAGTCAAATTTTATTTTATTTTATTGTTTAGGCCACGTTCCAGTATCTATCTGATCTTTTTGACATCATAATGTATAACATACCAAAAAGTATGTGTATCATGTAAATTTCGTGTTAAGTAAATGGATCAAACAATAAATTAAGAGAGATCACAAAAATATCTCATAGTAATCAATTTGTTGATAAAACTTGTTCTACAAACTTTAAACATTTCGAATCATGTTTCTTTTAAGTTAGTCCTCCCAAGTTCATCCATTAAGCTTTTCTCAAATTAATTAGTCATAACTCATAAGGATCGGCCGTAATCATGAGGGTACAATTTTCAAAATGTAGAATCGGACAACTAATTTTTGATATGACTGTATGAGCTAGGGATTTTATAGACGGCTCGTGAAGCTAGTTAAGAAATTCGAATTTCGGGGGGTAGTGATGGACAAATAGCATAAAGGTCGGATCATCGGAATTAAAAGAGAAGTTGGGGTGATTTCCTCCATCTGTTGGCTAATTCAGATTTAAAGATGATAACAAGAAACTGGATACGTTAATCTCTATAAACAATTTTCCCAACTTTAAGCCATGTAACCATGTTGCTCTCGTACAAAGCATATTTTGTTTTCAGTTACCAAACAGCGCAGCTACGATTACTCTAAATGCTTTAATCTATGATCGTGATAGTCCAATTTGTAGAAAGAGAACACATGCATATGATCTGAAATTCTAGTCCCATACTATCTTAAAAGAGAAGCATAACACATGCATATGATGGACGATCGTACACTGACTTCCTCATCCACCTCCTAATTAAGGGATGTGGATAAAGGGGTCAGTCATTACATGATCTGATCTTTCTCTACTTTTGGTCAAAAGATTGCGAGTACATGAGTGAATGACACATTACCAAGTCTGGATATTATCAACATAGGCTGAATTAACCCTTTTAATTGCCACTTTAATTAATGGAATGTTTTGGGACAAAGTAATCATCAGTAATCTTTCCACAACTTGTAACTAACTTGACCCTGAAGGTTGGTTTTTTTTTTTTATTGCTTATCGTGACTTCGTGAGTGAGGGTCAGATTGCTTATTCCTCACTGTGGCTCCCGATATATGAGTCCTTTGCCAGCGGAAGAATTACTCATTATGCGAGATAATAACAATCACTCCACTCACCCACTGTTACGTTAGCACTGTATGACAATAATCTACTGAAAGATAAAAAAACAAACTAGCTACTAGCTTGGAGTGGTCTTGTTTTGTAACTTCCTCTACTGGAGTAAAGTTCATGATTTTGTTTTAAGTGCAATAATTCCAAGTAATTGTAGCAATTGAGACAGCGAGATAAAGACACTTTCGTGCCTTTGTTTGACAAATGAATGAAAGATAATTGTAATAAGTCTTCCGATAATGAAGTGTTTGAGGATCTATGTTAAAAGTAGGCAGAGCATGTAAAGACATACAAATGTATAGCTTGACTTGGGCTTTTAGGAACTTAAGTAAATTTAGTCTGTCAAAAGTTCGTCTACTTATGTAATAAAAATAGACAGCCTTCTTTAAAAATTTGTTTAGATTATTATCCATCAATATCAACCAAATCATATAATGAATCCGATGATTAAATTTAGTTCAAATATAAATATAAAATTAAGGTGATGGACTGATGGCACTATTCAGCTAGATGCTTGCCATCGATACTGTCAAAAATAAAATACGCAGTCAAAAAATAAAAAATAAAAAATAAAAAATAAAAAATAAAAAATAAAATTGAGAGATACAGAGTGATTTCTAATTTTTCGACTGTGAGCTAGCTGAGTGAAGTGTGTGGAAATTCTCATATGGAGTGAACCTCGTAGAACAGAGTGCTGTTATGATCTTCTCTGCATACTATTTTGTAGTATGGAATGTACTCAACTACTCAAGTCATGAGCATTTGTCAGTGGTCAATTGTCATACTTACAGAGTTACAGCCCAGTACGTTAAGCCCAGGATCGATAGACAAAGCCACAACTGGTAGCTATTTCACTCTAAACAGGTGATATGGACAAATGGATTAAGGCCTATATGTAAGTCACAGGCTCACAGAACACTTGGCTAATGGACCTCCATCGGCTCGCTAGACTACCACCGTGTTGGGCTGACTACACTATCTCATTTCCCCACAAAGAAAAAGGGTTCATTCATATGGGTTGTTGAAGAAAGAATAAGGAAATTTTTTGGATTACAAATTACATGGGCCAATTGATTATCCTAATTTCAATTTAATTTACCAATGCTAATTATGTATATGTTAATTTTAAGGGTTTTTTTAGGACCTTTTTGGGAACTTTTGAGAACTTTCCAAAATTTTAATAACTTTATGAGACTTTTAGGAACTTTTGAACACTCTTTAGACGAATTATGCTTCATATGAAAAATGCCAATTACCCTTTGCAATAACATAGTTAGATTTTAAAACGAAGGTAATTACCTTTTGAAAATAATTATTTTTTCATAACCAAAAGGTCCAAAATTGTCACTTTTCATCAATAACTTTTTTTTTCTCCAGTTATCCTTCTTCGTTAATTATTTTCGGTAACCTTCCCTTAACGTGACAACGATCACAATATATGAAGGCCACTTGAATTACACAAACCCCAAATTTATGGTATTAATTAGGACATTGACTTTAAAACAAGAAAAAGCCGGAGTTAGGTGGGGAAGGAGGAAGCCGTCGCTGGTGATGTTGATGTACGATAAGAAATGTAAAAAGAAAAAGGCATAAAATGAGTTCGAGTAAGGAAAAGAGAGAAACTAACTTCGTTGCGAGATAGCTTTCGTTGGGGTCAACTATTACAATGAAGAAGAGTTCACTGGAGCTGTGGTTCTGGAGTGAGGTGCCAATGGTTGCATTGGCTCGATTAGAGAACACGTTCCTAAAAATAGTAGGGTTTGATAAGGCTCTCATAATGAAGTAAGTTTTTATGAGACATTTTTTTTAATCCTAAAAGAGGCAAAGCTTAGTTACACTGAATTATTCATAGCAATGACTTGAGTCCATGACACTCCCATAACAGTGACTTGGTGCCCCGACAATGATCGTCTTCTCTGTGCATTGTACGCCTTTCAACAACCCTATAACTTTCTCTATAAACATGTTCGATGCTCACCATCCATTGGTGCTTGTTGATGAGATGCCTACAATGAATAATGAGGTATTGAAGCGGTCGCTGCGGTTGGTAAAATCCTTTCATATAATCAACACATGATTTGTTATCCATATGCACTTGTATTCTCAAATCCTTTCTTCCAAGCTAATTCTAGCCCTCTAGCCAAAGTTATCAATTTTATACACATAGAAGTATACGTACCCACAATTGATCCATAATAAGCCATAATGAAATCTCCAAGACTGTTTCTAAGGATTCCTCTGCCCCCTGTAAGTCTTGGGTTGCTCTTGGCAGCTCCGTCTGTATTGAGAAATACCCATCCCTTTGATGGATGTTGCCAATGTATACCAATCTAAACATTGATTGTACATGGGGTATGATGGAGTAGGGAGTAATGGAGTATTTATCAAAAGCTTTGTCTCTTGAAATCTCGAGTATAGGAACGGGGTAGTGTTAGTGGGTATTGAGTCAGTTCGAAAAAAGACGATTGTATTTCTCTGTCTCCATATCCACCAACAAGTAAATGTCAAAATGATAGGCCAATTTGAGGGGGCTTAGGGTTTGAGTTACTAATGTTCTCAAGTTTGAATGTTGTTTATATATACCGTAAGTTTATTAAATGATTAGCATTACCCTTCCCCTTTTTTACTTCAAAAAAACAAAAAAAATGATTAGCATTACAAACTAGCTCATTATGCAATATAAAAACTGAAAAGAAACTTGTTTATGGATTCTATCGGACTGATAAACAAACCAAGTTTACATTACAACTAACAATTAAATCGTATTTTTAACAATTTAAAACTTGATATAAAACTCAGAGTTCGAATCGTAATTCTTATAAGATTTTTTTTTAATCTCTTGGATGCAAAATTTCACCTGGAGGCTTATTAAAAAAAGTTACACGTGGGGCCTTGCATGTGAGGCAAAAGATGGTCGTAAAGTGATAGCGCAGCTCTAGCAAACACAAAAATATCAGCAGCTAGTCATCCAACAAGTCACTCAATTTCATAAAGATGAAGAACCGGTGGTCGAGAGCTGATACACTCCAACTTTGTCCATTTGGACTCATAAATAACACCCGAAATATATCTATCTTTTCTCCTTTTGTTACCTCTTTTGCTTGCAATACTTAAAAGAACAACATAATTAACTACATGTTAATGGGCTAAAACTAAAAGAGTAGTGATATTTGATGGGTTTGGGTTGCAAACTGAATATGATCAGATGGGGTCTTCCTTCACTTCATTCTCCTTTCTCCACCAATTCTTCTTTTCCTTCATGTGAGTTTTTTCATTTCATTTAGTTATCTATATAGCTGGGTTTTGGTTGGCATATGCATTATATATTTGTATATAAATTCTTCTTTTCTGCTTCTTGTATGATCACTTTTGTTCTTGGTGACCTACCTCACATATTGTAGCAAATATACTTAAAAGTTGGCTTTGGTTACCAAAAACATTTAGCCATTGCAGATTTTCAATATCGTATGCTGTGCAATGATGACTCGTGACTTGTGAAAGATCATCTTTACATTGCTTTGGTATAGCTAGAGTTGAATTTGATATCGAGAGCCAGTGATCACTGATGAATTTTTATCTTTTAGCTAGATATTAAAGTTAACACTCGCACATGTTTTCTTTTATTTGTAAGTACCGCGCAAATATGCTGATAAGAATCGAATCTCCAATCTCTACCAGGGGACGATACTTCTAGCCACTGAAGCATCTCTTAATTCTTGATGATTAATTCTAAGTACTTACATAAGGCAGAACACATGTCTGTATAGTGGTCCTAGTATGTTACTGTTGGAAAGTTGCTCCAAACTTTTACTGTTTGTGAGGCCTCTTCTAGTCTTGTGGTTTGGTATGTGTATATTCATTCTGTCATCATATGGAGTGTGATGAATAAAGCTATAGAGAGTTGTCAAAAGAATGAAAACTCATAATCGTAAAGGGGTGTCTGATATGTTGCATAGAGATGTTTGGTAGCCCAACTTCCATTTTAGGATAAACAATAAGAAGTAGGCTTAAAGCCGTCAACCCACCCAATAGGGGTGTGGATGGCTGTATAGTCACCTCCCTCAAGCAGGGAAAGCCATCTATGCTCAGTGTCTGTCAACTAGTATGTTTTATGCTAGATGTTGTCTGCCTAACACGGTCTTCTTACTGATTAAGAAATGGACCTTATGCATTTCTGCTGATGCCAAAGGCATGTAACGATAATTTGGCATTCGCTTCATTAATTGTCTTTATTCTGAATACATCAGCTTTCCTTTGGAGCAAGAGCAATATTCCGAGGCAAGATTTTGTTATAAGTTAGTACGTAGTACATTATAGTTTAGTGGAGTTGGCGTATTTCCTTTTAGATTTTGTTGATGTTTACATCAATCTGTTGTGATCCAAAATTGCTAATTTTTAGTCACATTAAATGGTGAGTATGATGTACTGTAAGAATGAATGGAAGTCATGAGTCTGGAGATGTACGTCTTGAACGGACTCAAGAACCGCTGCCATTACATTCGTATCTAACCCATTTGAGTATCTTTTCCCGCTTAGCCGATCATAATCTATAGTAATCTTTTGGAGTTATCTAAAAACTTCGTTTGAATATCTGAAGTGTCACTATTTTAATGAAAAAGGGAATATCACAAATGGTGGACTACCGGACTAGGTCAGCATAATTTCTTGTTAGATGTGTGTAGATTCTCATTTATTATTTTCAAATTTGCAGTTCGAGGTAAAGAACTTGATTTTGGCTCAGCAAGGCTGCCCGTCTTGACGATCAGCTTCGATGAGAGTGAGATTCTGTACAAAGATTTATTAAGACCACATGCATGCTCAACTTCAGCTTCACAGATTGAGTATGATTACTCAAACTTGGAGGTAATGAAGTTGTATTATCAACTCCCATGTATAGTGTTTTGAGGCACATATAAGTGTTTGATATTTTTTTATTTTTTCCATACCTTTTTCCTCCAGATGATAATCAGTAAAAATGCCTGTAAAGGCTTGCATAATATGATCAATGACACTCAAGTGCTTTCTGACAAGGACACATCTGCATTTGTTCGAAGTGTCCAAGCATGCAGTGCTTCAGACTTTCATCTACTGATGGAAAATGTTAATATACTGGAGAACAGAGTTGCTGATTCGGACTTGTTGAAGCTTGAAAGTGATATTCTAGTCCAATTAGGAAGGCTGGGAGCATTAGAGTTGTTTCGTGCGTGTTTGTCTAAGACCCTTGCATATCCTACTTTCGACAGTGCGTCCGAAAAGCAAGATCAGCTCACTGTAGACCGCGAAATAAATGAGAGAATGAATACCGATTTGACTAAAAAGGTGGTTTCTTCAACAAGGAAGGAAGAAAGAAAATTGAAACAAATGAAGCGGTTGCAAGCCACCAGTAATAGTTGTGCTTACAGATTAGAAAGTTCCAATGATTCAGCGCATTTCGTAGCTTCTTTCGTGGCAAAGAAGACCAAGGCAATGGGCAGAAGAGTGATGATTGCTAAAAATGAAGCAGAAATGTCTAAAGGAATTAAGGTTATCTCCAAAACATTATATTTTAAAATTCTTAAATTCCTAAAAAATTCTCAGCATTCCTACTTATCAGATTTCCTCCGAATGTTCAAGGTAGTTGCAAAACTGGAAAAGGTGAAAGTGACACTGGAAAAAGAAACCGGGAGGGCAGTGACCCTAAGTTGCTGGGCTGAAGCAGCTGGTATTGACGAGAAGGAGTTGCAGTATCACCTCCATTTTGGTTGGTATTGCAGAGACGAACTCCTTAAAAGTGGCCGCTCTCTAGTACTGTACCTTGCCAGAAATTATCGAGGACTAGGAGTAGCACATGAAGACTTGATTCAGGTGATAGCTCACTTCCCTCCATTCCGATTGCTTTTTTTATGCCTATATTTAACTGTTAAATGGGTCCAGTAAATCGTGGTTACTTTGCTTTAATCTGATTTCAGTATGTTTAAGTTGATGCTTCTTTTTATAGCACCTCCATCTTTCTAAAGCTTTTTGATGCTCATATTCTCATTCCTGAAATGGTTATTGAAGATGTATCTTTTTGCTTGTACAAAGAATGTGAGACTAGGTTTATAAGACCTTCGACTAAGATGGGAATGCACTGTATCTGTCATGTCACTCGTTTGCTTCTGAACTAATGTGAGGTGCTTTCCATGAAGATGATGGTATGTTTCTCTTCATGTTGTAGGCAGGAAACGTAGGAATATTGCAAGGGGCTGAAAGGTTTGACCACACAAGGGGATACCAATTTTCTACGTATGTTCAGTACTGGATTAGAAAGGCAATGTCTCAACTTGTATCTCGGCATGGAAGAGGGATCAAAGTTCCTGTGTGTACTTCGAATAATATCTGGTATCATATCTGCACAGCTCCTTCCTGTTTCCTGAATTCTAATAGTTACCTTTGTCCTTCATGTAGTTGACATTGAGCACCGCAATTAGCCGCATACAAAAGGCTCGAAAGGCGCTTAAATTAACTCTTGGTAAGCGCCCAGATGATATTGAAGTGGCAAAGTTCACAGGTCTCTCATTGGATAAAGTTAAAAAGGCCGACAAATGCTTGAGAGTTGTGGGTTCAATTGAGCAGAAAATTGGGAACTGCATTGATGTTAAATTTTTGGTAAGGCAAAACCATCCTTGGTCTTTCACACATTTTGGCTTTTGCCTCTTTGTTAATTGCCAAGTGCTGCTTGCTATTTCTAAAATGGAAAGCGCCTCACTTCATTCCCGTACTGAGTTAGCCTCTTCACCTATATGCCACCTACAGTCAATGTTAAGAGTGTTTAATGCATTCATTAAGTTTGTCTACTGGATGAAATGTTGTTATCATTCTGTCATTTCACTATGCTTTAGACTTTCTACAACGTTCCCTTTTTCTTAAGCCAGGACATGGTCGAAAGTGAATTTCTCTGAGTTCCTTAAGTTTTGTGCTTGAGCAAATGGCATATTGATGAGATGAATTAGTCATATAGGTTTGGTGCGGAACATGGGCTAATATTGCTCTAATATCAAAATTTTGTATTGCAACAAGTCAACAAGTTCTACGAATCCTTAGAAGAGTCATTACCGTGTGACTATGTTGGATTTCGGTCTTGTTGTTGGTTATAAATCTGCGATCATGTACTTTTTTATATTTGCTTGTTGATTTCTCATTTTAGTTATAGAATTGTAACTTTGGCATGTCTCACACAGGAATTTACACCAGATACCACGATGGAGATGCCTGAAAAAACTTTAAAGAGACAGCACATGAGAAATGATGTAAGTAAGCTCCTAGAAGACCTAGATCCGAAAGAAAGGCAGGTTCTCGCTCTAAGGTATGGTTTTGGAGGGCATTGTATGTCACTTCAAGAGATTGGAAAGATCTTTGATGTAAGCAAGGAATGGATAAGAAGAATGGAGAAGAGGGCTCTCACAAAGCTGAAAACTGAAGATAACCAGAGAAGCTTAAGTCATTATATGAATCTGTAGTTACCAATTTAGACTAAGTGAAACTTGAAAGTATTTTCAAAAAAAAAAAAACAAAAAAAACTTGATAGTATATGTTGTTTCTTCATGTCAGGAAGCCCTGTATCTGTGCATACATATATTTTGTATAAAAAGCAGGTTACTCACTATTTGCTTGTTTAGCAGTGTGTAGGAATATACCCTTCGATAGGGGAAATGTGCATATTCCCTGCTTTTGTCAGATTGTTTCCTGTATCTTTGAGGAGAATCAGGCATCCATCTTACATGTCCCTTTCCAATAATTCTTCAATTGAAAACTTACGGCTATACATATATTGATACAACGACGTACTGGCTAGCCATGACTTGAGAGGCGATGTCATTTATCATACAAATGAGAAAATTAGATTATGGAGTCATTTTGTTTATTTGTACTAGGAATTTTCAATGGTACAAGTTCAAGCGATCCCATTGTGGAGAACATAGCTCTGCCACCAATGACGTTTCACCTTATTCTTGTCTAAAGAAAAAATTGTCGTTGATCATACGGAGTATCTGTTTTAGATCTGCCTTAGTTATCAGCGACTTTGATTCTTTGTTTCAACTCAAAACATCCATATCTTGATTTGACATTACACCTGGGGACTTAAATTTGATCAGAAAACAGTCCATGACTCCAAACTCCTTGAAAATTGTCTATGTAAGTTACGGTTAAGTTAATAAGTATATATGGTCCATATGGACATCAGTGATAAAAAGCTTCAAGGGAAATGTTTCATGCTTTTTCCTGGTGGGTGACAGTGAGAGATGGAAGCCGTATATATCCTTGTTTTATGCATCTAGCTCGACTTGTATGTCTTCTTCTTCGCCCTTATATTATAGGAAAATGGCATGATTTTCCAACAAAAATAAAACAGAAGCTTCCCATCTCCAGCCAAAGTTGTCGAGATTTACTTCATATCTAATCCTTGGAAATTGTCCCTTTCTCACCTATGTGCTTTGTGCAAGCTTGTGTTGTTGTGGCTCAATCTCAATGGAGATACTTGGCATTGGTTTGAGCAATGAGTGGTGACTTTGATGCTGATTGCACTCATTTGTAGTTGCGTTTGCATTTTCCTTACTTCCTAAGCCGAGGTTTAGACTCTTACAGTACGAGCTTGCTTGCATGATGGGTAGATGCTACGTGCAGCAAGGATGTTAATTGAACTTCCCTAGCTGATTGGTCTAAATGGCTACAAGTTTGACGTAACACCCCCATGTTAACTCTATAAAAATTGCTCTGATTAGTCTTTCATATGACAGCAGTGGATATGCTTTAAAACCAATAATAAACAACTAAAAAGATGGACGACATTGTATTGGGTATGACTCTAGGTATGAGACTAAGAAACGTGTAAGACCATCTCGGTATTTCATATCTCGGTTTTTCCAGCTGATATTAGAAGAAACCGTCTATTTTTATTATAAAAGTAGATCAAGTCATGTTAAAGAAAATTTATCTAGTAAAAAAATGGTCTATTTTTATAATAAAAATAGACGGTTTTCTTTAATAATTTATGCGGTATTTCAACCCCTATATTAAGATTTCAAATTCTTTTTTATGTTTATTTTCGTCTATGTTCTTAATCTTAATGGAGTAAAGCACATCTAATTAATAAAATACAATTAATTTTCTCACATTATATAGCTTGACATATACAAATATTGTAGCACCAAACAATGCATATTTCTTTTCAAACAAATACTCCCTCTGCATTAGTAGGAGTGAAAGGTACTCTCTTTTGCAGTTTTGCCCAAATTAAACTTCCTACTTTCCATTAAGGGACGGTTTACGTGAAACTTTATACCCCATCTATGGTAGCTTTTGGAATGTCAAATGACCAACTTATCCCTAAAGACCCTACTACTCACATTCACTTTTCACTATTTTTTTTATACTTTTAACCCACCAAACTACCTTTATTCTCCTAATAAACCCACTTGCTATTATTTTATTCCTCTCTCCACCCCACTTGTTTCCTCTTATAATGTTTTAAGCATTTATTCGAGTCTATTCATAATCAATTGAAATGTTATTGCTCTTATTTACCTTACTGATATTTTTTTTAGTTGCACCATATAAAGAGTTTTATAATCAATTATAGATAGATTAAAATTTATCATTATAAGTTCATGATCGATCACTTAAACACAACACATGCCACCTAATACATTGAAGATCTTAAATTACTTGACATCATTAGCTTAATAAAACAATCAAGATTTAGAATTTATGTTCGACAAAGCCAAATTTAACAAAACAAAGCAAAAATCTAATTTTATAGTCTTCTAGTTTGCTATACTCGTCCCTACTCAAAATACAAGGTTTATTTGTCGTACATGTAGGCTTCAAACATAAGTTGATTTTTTTTTACCATTTAAGGATTATAAATCTAAAGGGACGGAGTTGGCATTGCAATTTAAAGTTTAACGCATGTCAACTAAAGCATAGAAGGTTTTACTGAAAAATGGTTCAAATTTTTTTTGTTTTAGTTTAAAAAAAGAAAAATATTACAAGCAAAATCATCGTACAATCATAGATATATAATGTCCTTACTATTAACGAATCATATACTCGTCATACATGTATGCTTCAAACAAAACTTATACAGAGTATGTATTTAAAATCCAAGTTTTTCTTTAATATTTTGCTTGACAAGCCCCACAAATAAAAATTTTTTTTAAAAGGTAAATCATACTGTTTTCGCTATAAACAAAATCCAATCATCCAATGACTTAAAAAGGTAAGATACAAGAATCTTGTCTCTAATTATCTAAATATAGCAAAATATACTTAAAAAAATTTCCACAAAGAATAGAAATATCTAAAGTAGTAATAAATGCAATGATTATACTACATGAAATCTAAATTATCGTCCTTTATTCTTGTTCCACCTTCTCCACGAGTTCCACTTCCACCCCCCCCCCCCTCTCTACACCACCTAATTTAACTTTTAACCTCTCATTTGTCATCCAATACCATTCACACTTGTGTAGACACACCTCACCATGACCAGACAAACATTAATATTACCTCCCTATGACCAAGCAAAGCAAACGACATTTTCAATTGTCACACTCCTACTACACATACATTATCACATCACTTTCATACATGTCACATTTTCAATTCCTTTCTTTAGTCCAAATTAACTGTTCCTTTCTTCCCATTAACATCACCACGCATTGTCTTTAGTATCCCGAAGGATATTATCCCTACTATTACAGAGATATTCTTAATACCTAAAAAAAAATTAACATTACCACCCTAAAATATACACACTTAAATTCTCCGTAAAAAACTAAAACTTATAAATCACATAAAACTTTATTCGTTAATCGCACAATTCTTATTATCGACCCTGTGTATTCCTTATAGACCAAAAAATATTGATACACACACTTAAAGAAAAACTAAAACTAATAAATTATATAAAATTTTATTTGTTAATTGCACATTCAGTCCTTATCATCGACTTTGTGTATTTCTTATAGACCAAAAAATTATTAATATACTCAATCAAATAATGACTAAAACTAAATCACCTAAAATTTTATTCAATTCGACTCTTATTACCGACTTTGTTTATTTATTTCATAAGGACTAAAATAACGTTAATATAATCAAACATTACTATTTAAGTATAGTTGCGAGCCTAGCAATATATAGTTGCGAGGCAAGTTGAACTCCAAACCATTAGACGAACTTTAATCGTCGTCATTGGTGTGTCTTCTCTGAGACTGTTCCCCAACTTTATTTGTATGAGACCAGAGTGACACACACACCAAATTACTTGGGCAACATTTTTCCACCATTTTCATTTCTAGGGTTTCTTTTTCTTCCCAATGAATCCTCAAATTTCAATTTCACCCATCTAATTATTTTTTTCAGTACTTGCAATGGCCAATTTCACTCCCCAGATTACTGTTGTTATACTGCTATTTTTAGTAATTTTATGCTTGTTGAATTCTAGTTGTGTTGTTGTGTGTTCCGCCTTTTCGCCGTATAAAGATATATTGTATAATGTGATTGATGATGATGGTAGTGGGGGTGGGGGTGGGGGTGAGGACGGGGACGGGGGCGAATTGGGTATGTTGTTTAGGCAGGATTACTCGCCCCCGGCCCCGCCACCGCCACCGCCACGCCCGCCAACGGTGTCGTGTGAGGGAGATCTAGATGGGGTTGGTAGTTTAGATACTACTTGCCAGATAGTATCTGATTTGAATCTTACTGATAGTGTGTATATACAAGGGAAGGGCAATTTTTACATCCTCCCTAATGTTAAAATCAATTGCACTACCTTGGTTGATGAGGATGTTGGGGGTGGGGGTGGTTGGGGTGGTGGTGGAGGGTGCGAGATTGCGATTAATATAACGGGTAATTTTAGTTTAGGGGAGAATTCGTCGATTATAACGGGGGCGTTTGAGTTGGCGGCGTGGAATGTGAGCTTGAGTGTAGGATCAGTGATCAATACGACGGGGTTGGCGGGGGACCCGCCTGCGCAGACAAGTGGGACGCCTCATGGGTTGGATGGGGCGGGCGGGGGGCATG
>CAAKMY010033956.1:2787-32801 GCA_901111285.1 Corrigiola litoralis | reverse complement strand
CAAAAAAGAAAAAAAAAAAAGAAAAAGGAATATCCTTGGTCTTTGTTTAGCAAGTCTCATAAATTAATGACATTAATCAAAAAATGTGGAACCATATTTCCCAACCATTTTCAACATTCAACTCCTTTCTTTAGGGCTTCCTTTCTAATTATTCTCAATAGTACATTTTTTTACCCTTTAATTCTATTTATTCTTGCTTAAAACCATATTAATCACAATTTACACCATGATGGTAGTTGTAATTTAGCATTTTTTGCTTGTTATTGTGTGTGTATTGAGTTAAAGGTGTGATTTTTGTGTAATTTGACTTTAGTTTATGATTGATTGGTGTGTAGTTGACCTCTAAAGATGTGGAATTTTTCATGTTTTTATGATATGGGTAGTTGGATAGACTGTGAAGTTCAGTAATTATGTTGCGCTTTCGGGTTCAATTTGATATGTTGCGTAATTCAGTGATCGTGTTTGCTTTTTTGGATGGTACGCGGTCGAATGTAGTGTGTGTTTGGTTGTTGAGCAAGATATTGAGTTGAGGCTAGCTACTGGAGTATTGTCATGTATGAATTTGGTAGGAACTTGCTGTTTTTGCGAGTTCTCGATAGTATTTTGTTGTTGTTTATGAATTGTGTAAATTTGTCGCTTTTTGTGGTGTTGAATGATATGCTTAATTGATTACATGAAAAGTTGGAGGAGGTTGGTGTGAAGTTACACGAAAAGTTTAGTTACTGTACACTAGGAGGTCAGTGATGGTATTGTTAGGTCGTAATTTGGAGAACTGAGTTTGACATTGGGAGTGAGAACTGTGTAATACTAGAGCTTTGAAGCATAGGTTTGCTTCTTTTTCGAATAATAGAGTTTTGCGATTTTATATGAAGGGAAGGTATGTTTTTGTTAGTGTATGTTGGGTTTTCGATGAATTCCTGAAATGTGGAGGTTTATGATGTTCATATGCTGTTATGGTATAGTACTTGAAATGAGTTGTTCATTCTGTTGTGATGAAGGAATTTCGATGCTAAATTAGTGATCATGGAGGTGTAGGTAGTTGTAGTATCATGGTTGTAGGAGGCCGTTCATTGTGATGGTAGTTTACATTTAGCGTTTGATTGTGGAAGTTTTAGATGATAGTTACAGATATTTTCATGTGTATCTTGTTTTTATGATTTTCGACAATTTTTGATATTGTGTTATTTGTCTGAAATTTTGTTTGTGAACAATGATTTAGTGTCAAAGTTTTTGAATTTGGAAGCTCAGTCTTGTTGATAACTATATAATTAATTGTTGTTCAAACAAAGACCTGATTAAGGTTTTTTTTGATAATGTAGGTACACTTGAGTTATTGCCATTGTAGTAGGTCAGTGTTATTTAGGCCATAATTTGGCATAATGAGCGTGCTAGGATTTGATATCGGAAATGAGAACTGTGTCATAGCGGCTGTGAAGCATAGGGGTATCGACGTGTTGTTGAACGATGAATCAAAACGTGAGACACCAGCTGTGGTGTCGTTTGGGGAGAAGCAGAGGTTTCTTGGTTCTGCCGGGGCTGCTTGTGCGACCATGAATCCGAAATCGACTATTTCACAGGTTAAAAGATTGTTAGGGCGGAGGTTTGACAGCCCGGATGTTCAGAATGATTTGAAGTTACTCCCGTTCGAGACTTCGGAAGGTCCGGAAAGTAGTATTCTAATTCATTTACAGTTTTTGGGGAAGAGACATACCTTCACACCTGTTCAAATATTGGCGATGATTTTCTCACATTTGAAGCAAACGGCAGAGAAAAATCTGGAATTACATGTTTCGGACTGTGTGATTGGGATCCCTTCGTACTTTACTGATTTACAGAGGCGTCTGTATTTGGATGCTGCTACTATTGGTGGTCTTAAGCCTTTACGGTTGATGCACGACTGCACTGCTACTGCCCTTGGTTATGGCATTTACAAGACTGACTTTTCTAACTCGGGTTCGTCTCGTGTTGTTTTTGTCGACATTGGGCATTCTGACACTCAGGTTGCAGTTGTTTCCTTTGAACCTGGACATATGAAAATACTTTCTCATGCGTTTGACAGTAACTTAGGGGCCAGAGACTTTGATGAGGTCCTGTTTCATCACTTTGCAACGCAGTTCAAGGAACAGTATAATATTGATGTCTATTCTAGCATTCGAGCTTGCATTCGGCTTCGTGCAGCTTGCGAGAAATTGAAGAAAGTCTTGAGTGCCAATCCAGAGGCACCTCTCCACATAGAGTGCTTAATGGAGGAGAAAGATGTAAAGGGTTATATCAAAAGGGATGAATTTGAAAAGCTTTCATCAGGTTTGTTAGATAGAATAGTCCTTCCATGTCGGAAAGCTTTATTTGATGCTGGTGTTGCAGCAGAAAATGTCCAGGCTGTCGAACTAGTTGGTTCTGGATCTCGTATACCAGCTATTGGGAGAATTTTGGCTTCAATTTTCAGAAAAGAACCCCGCCGAACTTTGAATGCGAGTGAATGTGTGGCTCGTGGGTGTGCGTTGCAGTGTGCTATGCTTAGCCCAGTCTTCCGCGTCAAAGATTACGAGGTTTGCTTTTATCTCTTTATATAATTATTGAAATTATGCTACAATCTTCAATTAGAAGGCTTTATATCACTCTAGGGCTCAATGTATCAAAGCTTGTTTCAAATTGTTTGTGCTGATGGTTATTGTTTTGGTAGTTTGATGTTGCTTTTAATGTTAGGACTTAGAAGAAATGATAGATACATCATATGGAGGGTTAATCTATGACATACGTACGGTGAGGAGGAGATTGAGAGTCAAATTTCTTCCCTTTAGTGAGGAAATATTTGAATATGAGGATATTTGTTTTCTTTCCTCTTTTTTCATGTGAATGGTGATTAAAAGCAATTTTTTGTCTAACGTTGTTGCATTATTCTAGTTTTGGTGGATGATCTCTCTAATGTAACTTTTAAATGCTGCCACATTTTTTCACCAAACCTGGATTTGGTCGCGATGTGGCAAACACGACCTCTAAATGCGTATGCGGTGACCTCAAAAAGCTTGAGGTACTGGCTAATACGATGCGATGCGGCTGAAATTTATTACCCTTACCTCAACACGTAAATGAATGTTGTGTCCAAGGCCGTAACAACTGTTCTGGTGGATTTTTGCTTATTGGCCGAGTTAAAAAGCTACTTTACTTTAGCAGTACGTTTTCGACAAAGTAGCCGTTGGAGTAGCTGGTACAGTTTCAAGTGGCTTTTTTCGTTATGCCATTTAAAGTAGATACTTCTGTTCCAAATTTGCCCTCAAATCGTTAATAAGATCTAATCTTAAAAAAGGCATAAAGTCAAGGGAATGGGTTGATTATCGATTCAGTGTCCTTTTACGGAAATATGATAACTCAACGGTTTATTTGCGAAACATGTACATTTAATAAACAACCGGTGATAAGAAATGCTATAACATTAACAACTACTAAAACAGTTACTCACCCTTAGCAAACATAGAAGATAGACTATTAAATATGGAAAATATTACTGGTGCTGGAAAAGTAATAAAGTATGCTATGATCTATTTTCCCTTTCTTGAATTAGATACAGCCGCTGAATTATCCCTTTTTCGTCTCTTTTTCTGATTAAAAGTTACCCATTCTTACTTGCAGGTTGAGGATTCACTGCCATTCTCCATAGGCTCCAGAGTAGATGGTGCTCGGGTAACAGAACGTCCAGATGGTGTATTATTTCCTAAAGGTCATCCTATTCCAAGTGATAAAATACTTAAATTGCATAAAAGTGACACCTTTCAGATGGAAGCTTTTTATGCTGACAAAAATGAGTTGCCTCCTGGAGTATCTCCTAAAATCAGCCTTTGTGTGGTATGTTTGCATTTCTTGTTGATTTGTACTCGAAGTTATGATTTTTGTTTCTAATTTTTCATCTATATATTTGCGAGTAGTACTACACTTGTTACCAGAACAATTGCTTTTCTTTTAAATTTTTCTTTCAAATATTTTTAGTGCTTGACTACAATTTGTTGGGTGTTTAACCTAGCTTAGCTGCATAAGAGTAAATTTTGGCCTTTATTGGCAATTGGCATGATAAATTTAAGTGAAAATCTAGAATGTTTGATCCAAAGTTTAAGTGAAATGAATCTTAAAATAATTAGTTTAGTTGAACTTATCAGTTGGTGGTACAATTAATTAATGCCAAGTAGCTAGAGCTTTCTTCGCCTCAGTGATTTTTTTGGCATGAGCTTGGGGATCTTAAAGATCTTGGTACTGTAGGCGTAACCCAGCTAGTCTGGGGGCTTGTGGGGTTTGTTCTCAAGTTTTGAGTGGATTGAGTTAGAAGTCATTTTATTGATTTTCCTAGCTCAAATGTTCTGAGTAATGGTCTTTCCCAAGTCTTTGAGTAACCCTATAGTTCAAGGATATAGGTGAGGCCTTTTTCTACTTTTCCTTGAGGCTTTTAATATGTTTCCCAGATATGGTTTTTGCGTGGGTTATAGTTCACAAAAACCGGTTTTTTGTGCTTATTTTTGATTTTCGGGAAATCTTCCGAAATCCGAAATTTACCAAGCATGCTACTAGAGTCTATTGAGTCTATTAGAGTGTAATTGAAGCATATGACAATGCCACTCCTTGGTCTTGATACTTTTACGGTGTGTTTAGCGCTTAATTCCAACATGTGCATAATGGAGAAAACCGATTATTTGGGCTAAGGCTAGACTACTTTTTGCCGTTTTACTTATTATATTAACAACAGTATGTGTCTAGGATGCCTCCTTCCTTTTTTCGTCCATTCCATTTTGGGGCCCGAAACATGGTTTTTGCGTGGGTTCTACAAAACCTGGCTTTTTAGGTCGATTTTTGATTTTTCGGGAATCTTCTGAAATTTACCAAGCATGCTCCTAGGGTATATTGGAGTGCAATTGAAGCATATGGCAATGTCATTCCTTGGTCTTGATAGTTTTATGGTGTGTTTATCGTTCAATTCGAGCATGTACATAATGGACAAAACCGATTGTTTGGGTTATGCCTAGGCTACATATTGCCATTTTTCTTTAACCATTAAAAACTGTATGGGTTTAGTATGCTTCCTGCCAGTTTTCGTCCAATTTCATTTCCGGGATCGAAATAAAGATTTTTGGATCGATTTTTGATTTTCCGGGAAATCTTCCGAAATTTACCAAGCATGCTCCTAGGGTCTATTGGAGTGCAATTGAAGCATATGGCAATGCCGCTCCTTCCGAAATTTTTTAGAAATTCTCTCCCCTCCCCTTGTCAACCACCATTGAGCTATCCAAAAGTCCAAACAATGGACTATTGATCCCTTCGCCTCCTTCCCTTTCCTTTCCTCTAACGAACTGTTGGGTTGGCTACACATAATAAACAAGCAGGTTTTCTGCGTGAAGACTTGCATTGTGAGTACTTGGAATCTTCGGTTCTGAAGCAAGGATTCTGACAGTTTCAAGTGGTTGACATGAAACTGGACATTCTTCTTATTAGTATTTCCTCAGCTGCAGTTCATGTTCATATTTTTTTTTTCATATTTTGTTTGGTCAAAGCATATGTAGCTATTGTTGGTTGCTTTGTGTTAAGTTCTGTTGTAATTCTTTCTTTGCTTTTACAGATTGGCCCTATCCCAGTGCCCCACACTGGAAATGCTGCAGTTAAGGTGAAAGTCTGTCTGACTCTGCACGGGACTGTCACAGTGACATCAGCCTCAGTAAGCATTCTAGACATTGTAGTTTGGCTCTCTCCTGGTTTACAACCTGATGACAATGTAGATAATCTATGTACATAATGTCGTTATCCTTGTATAAATAACTCAGGTGGTAGGGGTCCATATGGATGATCCAGCGATGAGAAGCAATTCAGAAGTGGGCACTGAAAGGATGGAAGCTGATTCTGATGACAGATTTCCTGATGCAGGGAATAGTGCTGAAGACGGTTATCCTACAAATACCAAGCCTGTTTCTGGAGATTATGTGAGTTAATAATTGTATTTTGGAGTTCATGGGCAGCAGATCCATTATTTTGGGAGACACTTGCTTCTATGCCCTTAGCTTTTATTCTCAAATTTTGAAGTGGCCCCTCCGTAAGAATGATGAATGGCTGATACACGAGTAATTATGGTGTTAGCTGGAGGGTATTTAGTTTCTATGGTTGTATAATCCACTTGATTGCTTTATGCTTTGAAAAGATCTAGTTTCTATCATTGTATATCTGCTTGATTTAATTTCCATGGTTTTGTAATCTGCTTGATTTCTTAGTAGTTTGTTTTGATCGTCTATTAGTTCCTACTTAGCAGAGTTTAGGTTCTGCTCACTAAAATATTTTGTGCTAGTCTTGACTGGTTGCAAGTAAGGTTTCTTAGACCTTGAAGGCCCTAGATCTGTAAGTTGTTGGGATAAGCATTACAATGTTTTTTGTGTGTTTGCTGTGGCGGTGAATATTTGTTAGTATCTAAACATTACCATAGGACTGCGTGTCTGCGTTGCTTTTTAAATCTAGGAGCTTTTTGTCCTCAAAAATTGTTGATGTATGATAGCAAAATGTATGTCTTTTCAGAGTCATGATAGGAAAGTCAAAGCCATGAAGCGAATGGGGCTACCAATTAAAGAGATTGTATATGGTGCCATTAGTCAGGATGAGCTTTTGGAAGCTCAAGAGAAAGAAGCTGAACTGGCTCAGCTGGATAATGACGTGGAGCAAGCTAAAGAGAAAAAAAACACTCTTGAGTCTTATGTATATGAAACCCGCAATAAGGTAGAGCTTCTATTTCCTGCTTTTCTTTTCTAACATTTACTTTTTTAACCTAGATCTCAAGATTACCAATCTGCTGTGCATACGTCTATTATCTGCTTATGGTCTATATGTGGGTGTGATTAAGCATCTTGAGCTTCCAATCTTCCATCCCAATTGGCTCTTTGCTATACGTGTATAGTAGTTTTTACATTCTATTAGGAACTTGTGGATCAGAAATTGGTGGCTTTATATTTAACTTTTACCATGTTTTTACCCAGTGACACCATTTTGTTTGTATGCCTAAAATCTCTCTCTGCTTTGCCAACCTTTTTGACAATTGAATGTGGCACAGGCCTATTGCTGTAATTTGCATAGCTTCGAGAAGTAAGCCTTGATGATCTTGCTTCACATATCTGCTATAACCATTCATAGTGGACTTGTGGATGATTTTGGTTCACCTGCTTTGTCCAAAAGGTGTCAGCTTTGCCTTCCATTTGGGAGGTCTAAGCTTTCAATATGCATGGGAATAGCGCTGGCAGAATCACTTATGTAGCCCCCAGTTTCCAACTTTACAACTCCCATATGGCAAATGGATACTGCTTGCTAAAAACCAGACCGGTTTATATCAACCAACTATTTATTAATTTTTAAAAGAAGTGTGTCATGGCACATCAAACTCTTTGGAACTCTACACACAGGGACTCCTTTATAGGTGCCTTTTCCCCCTAAACTATCAATAAAACCAACCACCACCACCACCACCACCCATTTTCAATATAAATTCTTTCTGTTTTGGCAGGTTTTGGAATGCACCAAATCTTACATAAGTTACATGTACAGGGAGAAGAGGTCTTTAGAATTTGATTAGCAGTCTCACCGCTATTTCGTTTAAAATATGTTTTTGAAGTGTTTGCTGGCATGCTAATGCCATGGCCAACCAAATTGTGCCATGCTGCCACCTGTTTTTCGTGAGTTTTATTATTCTAGGGTTCCTTCTTGCATGCCCCCTCTTTTTTGCTGTCAATAACTCCGTTGCACACTTGAATAGATTTTGAGTGCGTACCGGGGTTTTGCTACTGAGTCAGAGAAGGAAGGCATTTCACAGAATTTGCAGCAGACTGAAGACTGGCTTTATGAGGATGGCGAGGATGTCTCCGCCGACATTTATGCTGAAAGACTACAGGATCTTCAGAAGGTTAATATATTAAGTTCTTTTAACTCAATTATTTAATTACTCATTTACTGAACAATCTTTTTGTTGTTCCAGTTGGTTGATCCAATAGAGAAACGATATAAAGATGAAGAGGCCCGAGCACAAGCTGCAAAGGTTTTGTCGGACAATATTAGGGACTACCAAAAACATGCACTGTCTTTATCACCTAGTAAAAGAGAAGCTGTATGTTTCTTATATGTAATTTGATCAATACTAATGAAGTTAGTATTGAGTAAAGCAAAGAGCGCTCTCTATGTTGGTTCTGAATATCATCTCTCTGCAGGTGCTAACTGAGTGTGCTAGAATTGACCGCTGGTTACTGGAGAAATCTGAGGAGCAGGATTCACGGCCCAAAAGTGTTGATCCGGTGTTATGGTCAAATGATTTTGAGCAAGCAGCAGAAGAGCTTCGCATGTAATGTCCTTGCAGCCTTACGCCTCTATTGTTAAGTTGACTATCAAAGTTGAGTCTAATAGGGCAGCTGTTCATTGTGTTGGGGTGTTTCATTTGACTGGTTTTAGGTTTGTTATAGTTAATGCCATATGAAATATTTCTTTATTGCACTGAGCTAGTAGAAGAATCAGTATCTGAAAAAAAATCTGCTCTTTTACCTCATGCTCATAACAAATGCGAATGCAAATGACATTTCTTCTATTTTTGAGTTTAGGTTTTGTGTACTTTGCGAAAGCTAACAAATTTAAATAGGGCTTTTCTATGACCTGCATGAGGTACCACTGGTCGGACGTTGGTATCTTATGTTCACTATTGAGGTTAAAAAGAGACAAATATATAACTGGCCTGTGCATCTTTATTTGATACAGAATTTTCATTACTAGATGTGCTTTTCTCGGGGCGGGGGTGTTTGTGCTATTGTTTGGGTTAAATAGGACGGAGTTTTACTGTCTGCTTTTTCGGTTTCAGAGTTTTTCCGTTTCCGTTTAAATACAGTAATGTTTGGAGGTGCTCTTGCTGACTGGTCTTTTTCTGAAACCCATGGCAGGAGGATCATGCAAATAGTGAAACCAAAGGGCCCTCCTCATATTTCTGAGGACGATGCGTACTCAGATCACAGGAGCAAAGGAGACGATATGCAAGTAGATTGATGGTTATACTAAATCATACACTGGTATTACAATGAAGTAAAATATTGTGAGCAACGGAGCCTTTCACCATTCGTTCCTAGATTTTCCAGGTTTTTGCAAATATAAGCAGCCTGTGTTGCTTACTGAATAACTTATTAACCAATTGTACTTGGCCCTTACTATCAAAGAGCTGGGCTGTTAGCAAAGTGGATAAGCTCCACAAATTTTCAATAGTTGATTGCGAACCCCTGCCTTTATCTTCCCCACATCTTCAGAAGAAAGACAGGAGGAATTCTGAGTTTTGCCATACAGATCAAATGTATCAATTTTTCTGTCTATGCTTAAAAGTTTAAAGAGCTTGGAGTGACATTCACACATTTAACTCTGGAAATTACGAAGGTTGTTGCATCAAGTTTGGGCCGTTTGGCCTTATCCAAAAGTTGGTATCTTTGGGGTAATCCCCGCACCCCCCCTCCCTTCCCTTCCCTCCCTCTTCCCTATTCTCGTCATGTGTGGTTAACCATGATACTTCAACTGAGTGTATTTTTTACTTCCAATATCTTTTCATTTTGTTCGTGCTTCTAATTTAGTGTAAAGAACTTTTAAGATGATAAAAACTTTGCTCATGTCATTTATGGTCAACCCCGATACGAGCACGCTTTGGTAGCCTGTAGGCTATAGTAGCCATGAAGTCATTATACTACACTTGGCACAAATTGAATTTAAGTGGTCACTTTTCACCACTCTAATCAAAGAGACCGCTTTTAAACGTTTATAATACAAGATTTTCAAAAGCTGATACTCTTTTTTAATAATTAACTATTAATTTGATTTTATTTTCGAACTCACATATCAAATCTCTAGATCTGTCATTGTCAGTTGGGAAAAAATTGATGATTCAGACTATGGATGTTTCATTTAAGATCTCTTAGGCCATCATGCCTCTTGGTAAGTCTTCTTGCCAGTTTTCCTAATTCTGAGTCAGGCCATAAAATGAATTTCAGCGTGACTTATACTACGTAGGTTGTAATATCCTTTCCATATCTCTGTAACAGTAAACACAAGATAACATCTCTGATGTTTTGATGTAAATTGTCATTCCTTCAAGAGGGGCTCTTTCTTCCCTTCCCAACTGTCCAAACGCTTCCTCGTCTTCTCGACCTAAAATGTCGAACGATAATAGTTAGATTTCGACATGATATAGCTTAACTCTGTGCAAACTTGATTTCTATTGACTACACCCCTCACGAATTCTTACGAGTAAAAGGCAAGTAAAACTCCCATGTACATGCCCTGACATTACCTCATGATTCCAATCTGTTCGAAATGTTACCACGATCAAAATGAATGTCTGCATCATCGTACCTCCTATCATTCCAGACCATATTCCCTACAGGCAGATTTACCACGTTAATTGTATTGAAGTAATAACTAAATGGACAGCATGTTTACAAAATATGGCACTGGAACGGTGGAATGTATTCATATACGTAGTGTTTAGAAACTCATAATTTATGCAAAAACTATCGTATTGTATTACTACCACCAAGTATTATACACAACCCATTTGTGATGTCCTCGTGTATTTTCTACTATTTAGTTATACTGGAAAACAAAAAGAGAATGTGTAATATTTACCTTAACACCTAGGTCAAACTTGAAACCAAGAAGACACCCCAGAGGAATCCCAACTATATAGTAGCATCCCACGTTTACATAGGCAACAAATGCTTGCCATCCACATCCAACAGCCACCCCTACATAAAAAGCACACGTAGTTATAAAGGAGTATAATTTGTTCGAAGAGATGCAGTAGTAGCTTGTAAAGAGTGAATCTTGCTGAAGCACATATAAGTTACATAACCATAGTAAACAACCGTGACTTCATTTCTTTAGTCGAATGTTCCTACTAAACTCTGGAATTCTAAAATTCTAACGATTGCGGTACCATTTATGATTTAGCTATGATGGACAATTACGAAATGTGTATGAATTCTATTCAATAAAAACTTTAGACACTAAATACAAAATATGGATGGTATTGTTGTAAAAATGAGTCTTGTATGAGTTTAGTGCACGGTGAATCCTCTCATACTCCGTATAATTTAGATTTTATATCGATGGACTTTTCCTTGAAAATAAAGGTGAAAATATAGGGTTTGTAGGTCTCATAATGGGGTGATTTTATTACTCTGTAAGAGTTTGTACCGTAAAAAATACCTTATTTTACTAGTAATTTGCCACAAGTGGTTATTATCTGATCTTCTTTCGAGGAGTTTGCGAGCTAGTGGTGACGTACCAGAGAGGACTGGTTGAACTCCGTTCAGTATAAGGGTGATTGCCAAGAACGGACAAAGCTCAGAAGTTGCATTGGCAATGACTTCTCCACTTGTGAAAGCATAGCTTATAATATCACGTAACGCTAAGACAATAGCTGCTTCAATTACAGAAATGACGAGAGAAACTGAAGTCACAACCAAAACGGAGAATGCAGCTGACTTTGGATTTCCTGCTCCAAGCTCGTTACTCACCCTTACACTACAAATTGCAAACACTCAAGTTTAGCAAAATGTTTTAGAAATTAAAGGAGATATTTTATGTACACTCAAGTAGTTCATGCCTATATTACCGAGACTCTCCATTTTACCTCACACACCCTTGTTGGATACTCAAAATTAAACTCCGACAAGGGTGACATTTAGATACTTCATATCAAGCCAAAAACTTGTAAGATTACAAACAAAAATGGCAAGTCTGAAACTCGAGCACGTATTCTTGTCGAATACTTGCAATTAACCAAGTTCATGTAAGGTTCGTGCACATTTTTACGACTTCTTTCTATTCACATCTAGATTAGAAAGCATAATTCTATAAGGCTTGCGACTTGCAAGTATACAATTTCCATCCTAAGCAACTATATTTTCGACAAAATAAATGAACATGGTCTCGATCGACAGAAAAAGGATGAATCTCATCTGCACGATTTATGACTTTCTGCAATTTATCAGTTATACGATTTGCTTCTCAACTCTTTGATCACCAATACGAAAAGAAAATTCTGGAAACAGAGGTTTGATACTATACTAGATAGAAGGTTTGCCGAAGTTTCTTTTTGCATAAATCCTTACGAAAAGATAAAATTTCTAGAGCTGACAACTAACCTTGCAGCTGCATTAAAGCCAATAGATACTGTGAGCATCAACCCCGATATTCCCATGCTGCAAATAAACGCACCACAAACATGAAATACAGAAGCAGTATGGTACAAGGGCTAGCTTGGATTGGTAAACTTCTATGATTATGGAAAAGCATATCGGTTGTCAAAAAAAAAAAAAAAAATTGAAAAGCATATCACTACTCCTTACATGAAAAACTAGGAAATCTAGTAAATGTGGCACTAATTTTCCTCTGCCATCTGCAAGTACTGTGTTCCTCAAACATCTTAAGCTCTTCTAGAACTTATTTTTAATTGTTGTCTACTTCTGAGTTCTGCGAAAGAAGAAATGACTCCAGAAAAATATTTGATCATGTTAACTTCTTGCTGAACTCATAACTTTCTTTTCTTGATTATACATAAAGGCTTATGCTATAAACATGTTTCCATAACAAGTTTCTCAAGCATGTTTTGTCAACTTTCACCTAAGAAAGCATGTGAAAATCCTTGCATTACATAATGTCTAAACTTGCAAATGAGGTATTGGCCTAACGGTAAAGACTGAGGTGTTGTGTACGTTAGGTTACAAACTCACATGTTCGAAACCCTATTTACCTTTGCAATAATTTTTATTTGTAGCTCAGATGTTAAAAACAAATATATTTTGTCTAAACTTCCTTTGTTTCCAATGTACTCCGTGTTTCTTAATTTTATCAGAACTTCCTTAACTTATAAGTTATACAGTCGGTTAGTGGATAGCATTACATGTACTTTGTACGAGAAGAGAGGATAATTACCAGATAGAGAGTGAATCCAAGGCAATCTCAGGGTTCTCAAGAAGCCCAGCTACCAAAACCAAACACTGAAAATACCACGTTTCAAGGCACAGCATCACAGCTGACCCAATGGACAGCTTGAAGAAATCCCACAGCCCGGTAAAAGCCTGAAGGCTAAACCCATTCCACGTGATCTTACACTTATCACTCACCAAAATGTACCAAAATTGGGCCACCACTATGACACACCAAGAAAAACTGACCACCAATGAGGCTCCTAACAAGCCCAAGCCCAACTTGAAGATCACGAACCAGCCCAGTAATAGATGAACTAACAAAGTGACCCCAGATATGTATGCACTGGGTCTTACTATGCTTTGGGCCTGTAGAAATTTTTGTATAGGAAAATTGATGGCGTAGGCGAAGATCTGTGGGATGAGACCATAGACGAATATTGCTGCTGATGAAGCCACAGCCGTTGATTGTCCAAGAAAGAGTAAAATTGGCTTTGATAGCACGTAGACAATTGTAAGTGGGATCCCTGTAAGTGTTAAAACAACAGCTGCTCTTTGAAGATATATGCCTAGCATCTCATACCTGCCTGCCCCATATGCTTGCCCACATAATGTCTCCACTGCACTCCCCATCCCTAGCTGCAAAATCCACAGTACAAGTTGAAATCAATGGACAAGTCACAAGTTGATGGACAATATATGTGCTCTTTTGTAGGTTTTAGCCTTTTAGGTGGAAAAATACATGTGTGGTGGACAGTTTTGATAAGTCAATTTCTATTAGCAATGTACTATATATACTTAACGTAGCTATACAGAATTAGTACACATGTTCTAAGTCACATTCCCAATTTTCCTCTATATTTAGGGGATGGAATCGAACATGAGCAAAACTGTGAAGTAAATTTACTGTCAATCTTCATTCCATCTCTAATAACTGAAGTCATATTACTTCTCCAGCTAACTTGAAAAGTGTTGGTTACGAGTACATGTACATAAGTGCTTAATTAAGACTCTTAACTTAAGAGTGGTCTAGCTAGTGAGACTTGTAGTTGTCATTTCATAAGTACGACCATGAAATTTCATTGTTTCCGCTAGATGGTGCTATCGATTCAGACGTATTCCTATAAACAATATCAACCGGTCCAAAATCTCCTACCATATTAAATATTCCTACTTTTGATTACAAACGCGTGTATTGTTTCTTTATTGCTTCCACACGAGCCACTTTTGAGTTGCATGTTGTTTATATCCATGCTGTTAACACCCTCCTATATAAATTAATAGTTTATTACCTGGAACTCCGACCAACACAAATATAAGAATTGATCACGCTCAAAAACGTGATTGTTCAATCATAAAGCGCTTAAGCTAAAATTTAAATTTTTGATTAAAAGTTGTGAGATCGGGTGCTTTAATTTGATAGCTGTAGGGACAGCATTTATATAGTATTCGATTGATGGTATGCAAAATGCATAAATTCTCAGAAATATGCATCAATGTTCACAGTGGGTGGAGACAGGTCCTATCATTTAACAAGAAAGCTAATATGGCCAGTAAGATCAGTAGCGACACTGAAATTAAAATAAGCGCACTAGATATAAGATGCTAGATTGAACGATCCTCTCATTGATGGATGCAAGGGTTAGAAAAAAAAAAAAGAAAAGCATATAGACAATGCATATATGCAAGTGCTCAAAGTATTAGCTTTAATTTTAATTTGTGGAATGCAAAACTTTCTTCTGATCATGATACAGTAAAGTGAAATATCCAACACAAAAACTAAATGTTATTGCAAATTCAGGATAACACTTAGCTTAATCGATAAGATCTGTATAATATTGTCTTTATGGCTCCTTAGAAATTAAACGGGAAAGAAAAAGCATACATGGAGTATAATTAAACTGTTAACATAAGCGAATAGTACGTCAATCTGAGTAATGAATAATGTATCTAAACTTTACATGTGTAATTCCACATATTATCTAAAATGACCATTTTAAGCAAATATTACTACTTTAAAATGATTTAATTTTAGCTTAAAAAATAGAAGATGATGAATATGTCCAAACCAATTTCAGATGAAGTGGTCTATGAACAGACAAGGTTAATTGAGCAGCACTAAATGCGAATAACCAATATGTGAATGCGACATAAAATTTCATATCCTCCATTTTAAGAGAGTGGGGGTTGGTGGAAGTCATGAACGTACGTACCATGAGGCCATAAGCTAGCAACTGAACACCACTGTTTCCAAGAGAAGCAGCAGCAAGCTCTAGATTTCCAAGGTGCCCACAGAACACTCTTATGGAGAAAGACATCAAGTAGTTCACCACGTAGACCATTACGGCTGGTCCTGCTAGCCAAAACAGCTGCTTTAGCTCGAACAATGAGGCTTCCTTCATCCTCTTCCATGCTGATAACTCATCATTTCTGCTTAGGAGTTCTTCTAGTTGAGAGGTCTTCTTTTTCGTAGCCTCATCGTTGTCATCATGGGTTACTTTACCACCATTAGATGGTGGAGATTCCGCTATTGATGGGGAGTCTAATATAGGTTGGTGGAGTTCTTCATTTTTGTGATCGTGAGAAGTGTTATGCATGGTGGTGGCGTTACAGGGAAAATAAGACGTATGAGGTTGTAGGTAGAAGACTAAACACAATGTTCCATTTTTTGATTCTATGGGAGAAAAGCGTGTGATGTCAGTACCTTTTAGCTTTATAGAACACATAATATATTTAGAGTGTGTTGGCTAAATTGACTGACAAGGTACATAAAAATATGAAACTTGAAAAGGTATTTGAAATCTTAAAAGTTGATTGAAACCTGACTAGGTGACTAGAATTTTATTTCAGGTTCCCCAAGTAGCTTATTATTTCAGCATGTATTTGGCCTAACTTTTATAAGTGCTTTTTAATGAAAAAAATAGAAGCTTGGCCAAACACCCCATTTTTCAAAAGTCAAAAATTGTTTTTCAAAAACTGTAAAAGTCCAATAAAGAAGAAATTACCCCTTAAAAACAAAACACCAATTTGCTACTTCTGTTTCTACTTCTCTCACAAGATGGCTTATGAGCTATATTATGAATATATTTTAAGATTTTGCTAGATATTTAAAGCAAACTTACTTTATTTAAGTATATGATATTAAACTTACCATAATTAAACATTCTTGATTTTTCATGACTACTATTAAACTTTATAAGTATTTATTGACGGATTTAGGCCAAACGACACACATTTGCAAAAAATAGTTTAAATATAATCTCAATCAAACACTCATTAATTTTCCTAAAATCAGTTTATTATAAAAACTATTTTTAAAAAGTAAAAACACTCATACAAAAGTTGGGCCAAACAGGCTCTCAGTCAACTTAGATATATTTCAGGTTGTGTTACCAAACATTCTTAAAACTTAAGGTGACTGAAATTTTGGTCAAATAAGATAAACTAGTCAAATAAGGTGACTGAAATGACTTAACAAAAACACCCTTGGTAAAATTATTAAAATTGGTATTTTAAAGAGTAAAGTATTATTACTATTGACTAACAAAATTGTTTTAGTTGACCAATACTAAGAGATCCATAAAAAGTGTTGAAATTGAGCTTGAAAGAATAATGAAAATGGGGAAAAGAAAGAGATAAGAGAAAATGAAAGCAAAGATACGATGTGAATTATGTATTTGAAAGAATAAAAGTTACATATGCCAAATATTGTGGTAATCTGGTCCAAGTTGGACCTTTTTGTTCGAGCCGTTTTAAAGTGAGAAAATTTAGACTTAACAAACTTGATCTGATCTTGGACCGATTTTGACACCCAAATTAACCTAACTAAACCCGAGAATGACCAAAAGTTAGCTAAACTCTAGGTATTTCAACGTACCCGAAATCACCTTAACTTAACTCATCCAAATTAAAATTGACACAAATAAATGAAACTTGTATTAGATGATCATTAAAATTTTGAACTAAGAACGTGTTTGGTTGCCCAACTTTTTATCCTATCTTATGGTTTATCTCAATTTTTTTTCTCTCTTTTTTTTAATCCCCTCAGAATTTAATTTCATTTCTCTTTTCCTTTCCTCTCTCTTATCCCCCCTCCTCATTTCCCTCTTCATACACCTTACCTCATCGCCGCCTCCAGCACTACTATCCCACCACTGCTCAGAGCCACACAATCCTCTCTTTCCCCATTTCTCCCACTCCTATTTGTCTTCTATTTTCCCTTCCTTTTCTGTCTCTCCTCACCTTGTCGCTACAAACGACTGCTATCCTCATCGCTTTTTTTCACCCCGCCGCCCATTAGCATGGAGCACCATGCTAAAAAGATGACAAACTAAAAAAAGGGAAAATAAATTACTCAAATCTAGTTCCTTAATTAAAAGTATGATCAATTTGTGAAAAATACCCCCACCCCTACCGGTATCGGTTGATCCCGGTGTAAGGGATGCGGTGGAGACACAAAACTTAGTCGTCGATATAGATGACATATGGGAGGCCGAAGAAAAGGGAAGAAGGGAGGAGACATGTTTATTACTCAGCTAATTGGTATATAAGACAGCTTTCTCCTTCTAATGAACTATTAATTTCATCCTGCTGATTTCATTTATATGTATGTTTCATCGAACAATCTTCAAAAGTAACAAATATTTTTTACATTCTAATCCTCTAACCCAATCCACTCTTTTTTTATTCTATAATTGAATCAAACAGCCCCTAAATTTGTAACATGATTAATGTAATAATGTATTTGATCATTATAGCTTATGATTTGATCAAATTAAGATCATGATTTGTTTGACTTACAAATTTTTATTATCAAATCATTAAAGGTATTCCTCAATTTTGATTATGATTTTACTATATTGTGCTATTATTTTTCAATCGTCAATATAATTATATAATGTACTTCACAACTTAAATGTTAAGACGATTAAAACACTAGAATATTACATATAATGATATAAATGTTTAAATGAAGTTTGTAAATGCATTACTCGATGGTTATATTTAATGTAATATTATGCCAATTCCAATATGATCTAATTATTTTATTATTAAGGAAAATTTACCGAGAATAATGCATACTTTGAACATTCTTCTAATAATAATCCCTAGTATGAGTTATTTCGAAATAATCCCTACTATATCTCATTTATTCCGGAAACAATCCCCTACCCCCAAACCTAAATCCCGAACCTAGTTTTTACCCAAACCTCCCTCTTTTCTCTCTCCACCCACACCCATACCCTCATCTTCATCACCTTCCTCTTCTTCACTTCACCACCGCCACAACCAAACATAAAATCCCCACCCGATAACCCACCTTCCTAGAAAACCCCCTCCCCTTGCCTCGACCCTTCCCCACCTGACCCACTCCCTCAAGTTTGGATTATCTACAATTTCTACCTATTCTTATACTTTCTTTCCACATATCGGCTGCAAGAACCAAGGTCAATATCCCACGCACTCCTCCATCGTTCTTTGCCGCCACATTCACCTCCTAGTCTCTTTGTGTTGTACCACCTCTTGTTTATAGTTGATGGGTACTTTTACCTCTCTCTTTATGACATGGTTGGTTTTACGTGTGTTGTTCATAAAAGAGGCAACATGTTGGTGATTCTAGGAAGCAATTGTGTGGTGGTAAAGGTGGAAAAGGCTGTGGGATGGTGGTGGTTGAGAGGATTGCTAGCTTGGTGATAATGGTGGGAGGTTTAGTGCTTGTGTGGTGATGTTGGGAAGGATATGGTGGTGGTATTGTTTAACCCCAAGATGGGCAATCCACAAATTTTATAGTGGGGAGTTGGGAAATGTGAATAAGAGGTTTAAAAGAGTTGAGGGAGTGGCTATGGGGGGGGGGGGGAGGGGGGGTTGGGGACTTTCGAGTTTGGTTGTGGGGATGGTGAAGTGAAGAAGAAGAGGGTGTGGGAGGAGAGAAAGAAAAAGAAAGGTTTGGGTAAAAATTAGGTTCGGGATTTAGGTTTGGGGGTAGGGGGATCATTTCTAGAATAAATGAGGTATAGTAGGGATTATTCCGGAATAACTCATAGTAGGGATTATTATTAGAACTGTAGAAGAATGTTCAAAGTATGGATTATTCTCGATAAATTTTCATTATTAAGGTAACTTATAGTTCATCAAATTATTGAAGTGTCACTCTATAAAAATGAATATGAACTTGAGTTTTGTGACTATTTTAAATGAATTAATTTACCTTGTAAATTTGGTCTACTAGAATAACCTATCTTGTAGGTCTACTATAAATAGACATGTTTAATGAGGTGGGCTTGTGCTGGGGTGGTGAAAGGCGGATCTTTAAGAAATTGCGGGGCGGGTGACGAATCGTTGTAGGTCACTATTTGTCACTAATAATGTGAAAAAGTGACATAGTATTCACTAGCCCCTCTTTCGAATCACATTGCAACTATCTAAGACTATAAGTGACCTTGTAAGTTTAAAAAGTGATTTTTTCTCTAGGCTCTTCGACGAGTAGGTCTTTTTATGAACACTATAGTCGCAAATTGAGCGTTGACTTTTTGTTAAAAATAATCACTTTAAAACTAAAAGTAAAAAGGGACCTTTTTTTTGTAATTAATAACAAGGATAAGCTACAAAAGCTTGAGTTGACGATGTCATGATTATGAATTCCGTAGTACTCCGTAATTCTAAGCATTACTTGCACCCGACCCCACAAATACAGTTTCAGATCGTTCAAGATAGCCTAATAGTTCGAAGCAGTTTAAACACCGGCGCCATTATAGCAACGAAGAGTAACTATTTTATTTTCTATGAGTGGTCAGTTTAACATACAAAGTGAGATTGTTCATCTTTTTTTAGCTCGAAATATGTAGTTTCATATGAGGTTTCTGTTCGTTTATATCACTTTCAGTGCTCTTTACATTTTGTAGTTGTACAATGTAATGTCAGAACTTATTACAGACTTGTAGTGTGCTAAAGTGTCATATACATGTTTCATTGGTTTCGACATAAAATATACTGCGTACACTTTTTTTTATTATTATTTGAAAATAGATACTACGTACTTTGTAAGAAATTGCATTGGTATTTTAGCCACAAATGTAACGAGAAAAAAATAAAAAGATGGATCCCACATATATATTGTATAAAATTAAACGGGATCTTTATGTAAAAAAAAAAAGTTATATGGGGATCTTATTGTATCAGGAAGGCGGCCGAACTAGGATTTCTTACAACGACAATCCTTCTCAATTAGCTGCTTAGTAGAGGCTTTTGCTTGTCTTCCCATTTATCCAATCGGTTTTTTGCTTTCTCCACCTATAACCATGATCAAGTCGTAGTAAGTACTAAAAGGATAATATCTGGGATCAACTTAACAAACTAATGGAAAAAGTATTTCCTTGAATAGGCAATCAAGTGTAACGTGTAACAAAATATTAAAATGGCATATGTAGCTATCTTTAACGTTTGCTCCCTCCATCACAATCTGACATGAGCACAAGTTACTCAACATAGATAGTAAAAATGTCCGTAATTATTGAGGCAATTTCACAGATAGGAAAGTAAATGAATTGCATATTGATTTGGAAAGAATGGCGTATATAGTGAGTGGAGGAGCATTACTCTCTAATAATAGTTATTTTTTCTAGTTTGATAGTTTCTTGTAGATGAGGTTATCTCACAGTCTTCATATTTTAGAAGCCAAATTGCTTCGTAATGGTCATCGTTACTTTTGAAACTTAAAGATTAAGTTTTAAAAAAAATCTTACCGTGAGGTAACTTCATACAGGATTCACTAGTATAACTCTCTAATGGTTATGCAATTTACATTTCATTTTCCGCTTATCTACATTTACCTTTTATCGAGAAGAGAAACATAATCGCGACAAGAATAACAACCGATCAACAATCAGAACATAGTTCACTATATGTGAATAATTCTAAATTATAGTTTCTACATATACTCTCCCTACAACGGCGCGCTAATTGGTTGACTAGAAATGATTCTCAAACTTACATTAGAAATGGAGTGCATATTAACTCAGGAGTTCTTGACTTTAGTGTTGAAGATTGAAGTGTAGTGAACATTCAACAATACAAAAATCCTAATTAGGTTCCCTCGGGAGACAATTTGCTTTATTAAAGAAAAAAGTAGTATAGTAGATAAACGCTAATTACCTCCTTGACCCAATCTGTCCGAATAGTTATCCAAATTAAAACTAGAGTTTGTATAGTTGTGCCAGCTATCATCCCAGACCAAATGCCCTGCATGTATAAAATATTAAAATAGTCCTCATATAATAGAAATGACAAATCTATAAATGATATTTTTTATTATTATTATTATAGGCCGGTAAGGAGAACTACATAAAGACACTAAGGATCCCATCTCGGGAAAAAAACCTTAATGTTTGAGAGCAAAAGAAAAAGTGAGAGTTGGGGCAGATGGAGAAATGAGTAATGGAAAATCTGAACAATATAGTCAAAATGGGTAAGGAACTGTATCATCCAAATCACCAACATCCATAACTCAATCCACAACCCCCAACCTTATAAAAGCAAAAATAAAGAAAAAAAACAAACTAAGATACAACAAGAACCAGTTACAACCTGGATCCCACTCTATATGTATATACTTTTTTTTTTTCTGAATGAAATATAGTTTAGTGAAAATCCCATATAATCTAGTATCCTTAACCACCTTTACTTTGTAATATTTGACGATTGAAACTAACGAAGTCACTTAAAAACTCTGTTAACTCTGTAAACTTCTTTGAACCTTTATTTATATATCGTATCCTTCCTTGCCAAAAACAAAAGTCACCTAAGATCCTAACTACCTAGAGCATACTACCTATGTTTCAATGTATTAATAATATTTTTTAAATTTTTTATAACATTAACAAAAACTAAAAAAAAAAAATTTCGTAAAAATGTTTATTATCCAGTGAAACCGAGGGAACAGAAAGTAAAAGAGAGTCGAGTAGTGCACTAATATTTCTTACCTTAGCACCAAGGTCAAATTTAAAGCCAAGGAGGCATCCTAGTGGAACCCCAATTATGTAGTAGCATCCCACATTCACATAAGCCACCAATGACTGCCAACCACATCCAACAGCCACTCCTTCACACATCAAGAAGTGAGCTAGCTAGGCAACATGTAATCGATAATATTGTCTAAATCAACTACGGAGTAGTATTTAAAACAAGCAGAGTACAAATACTTTTAGCAATATCTTTTTTTTTTTGTTATTGTATGAGAAGAGTACACTTTGTCGTAGAAAACAATCGATTTCTTATATACCTATCTATCTATAATATATACTAAAACAATAAACGAATTTGCCACGCGTCAGCACCATAAATTTCTGACATTTAAAAATAAAAAATGTTCGTCCAACTTCCTTATATAATCATTCTTATATCTAAGTCCTTATATACATTCCTTGACAATAGTATTAAAATATATAATCATGTACATGCGAAATGTATAGTAGTTTTACACTTATATCTATGAATATTCAACAACAAATGACTCAATACAAAATTTGCTTCATCATTACCAATTCGAATATGAACTAAAAGCAATTGCTTTCGAATTCAAATAGGTTTTTTACACCTATATCCATATGCAACATTCTTGGTTGCCAATCTCAGCAGTATAGGATAATAAGTAGTATTCGAACATGAACTAAAAAGAGCGAAATTTTGGATGGAACATCCTGGAAACACCAAACTAATGATAAATTTCATTAACGCAAAACTTGAAGGGAATGGAACTGGAAACTAGACTGAAACTGGATGTTCATTTTACTCTACTGGAAATAAGGGAGAAAAACTAAAACAAGAAATAATCAATTGTGAGATATTATAGGATACGATATCTTCCTTTATAAGAGGATATCTAATAAACTTCTCTTTTTAACTTTATATATGTAGTAATACTCATCATTTTAGTAAAGCCCTATATAACATTTTTTTAAAAAAACCACGATAATAAAAGATCATATAAATAATATATCATATTATACTATAAAGATAAAAATATATCATATGATAACTTTACTAACTTTTATAAAGAAAAATATGTCAATATTTCTATATTATAGAATTATAATCTCCAACTTTCATAAAAAAAAAAACTAAAATCTATTTTTAAAGATATGATATTATACTAACTAATTTATATGGTTTTGACTTATCCTACTACTCTATAAAGTCAATAAATTTCAAATGCACATTCATCTTTCACTTTGTCTACAGTATTATAACAAAGCACACACACCCCCTCCCCCAAAAAAGTGACTCTTAAATTTGATTTGATTGAAGACATTTACACTCTTATAAAAAACAAATAATCTAAGTACAAATCATTCATAATTAGAGCTCTGAAACTAAGTTATCGATAGGGGTCCACTTTTTACAAGGGTCCCAACGTGATTGTGCTGATAAATAGCGAAGGTAAACTGTCCGAAAAAGTGAAGAGCCCCTCCTTTTTTTCCCATTGTAATAGTGATGTATGTGAATTTTTCTCATATTTAGTTATGAAGCTATCATACCTCGGATTTACGGTAATGGCAGGGAAACAAAATTGAAAACACCCACCCAGTCACATTTAAGATTAAGGCTATTAGACATTAGTGTACTTTTTTAAAAAAGGAATAGCCATTAGTGTATTGCTCTTATCGGAGTTTGCTTTTCTTTAACTTTTTTTGTCTTTTTTTTTTTTTTGGTGTTTGAAGTAGTCTTTTTCACTATTTTTTTTAAATTGAGATTTAAATTTATATCTAATATTAAAAAACAAATTTATAGTATGCATTTTTGAAGCAAAAAATTAAATAAATTAATCAACCAATTATGCATGGAGAGTATTTTTATAGTCGAATTACAATGTTATTTAAACAACCGTGCCATCATAGCACAGGTTGCTATACTAGTAAGATTGAAATAAGGAAACTTTAACCATCTGAGCTGACTCTTATTTCTCATCTTCATGAAATGATATGGATGTGTTTTTGATAATTTATGATAACGTCTTATATCCGTGAACTCTAATTAGACACATCAAATGAAGATTTAGATTGTAGAGAAATATGTCTTACCCGAAAGAACTGGCTGAATACCGTTGAGAATGAGACTAATTGCCAGTAATGGACATAGCTCTGAGACAACATTTGCAACAGTTTCACCGCCAGTAAAAGCGTAGCTTATATCATGGCGTAGCATAAGAATGGTAGCTGCTTCTATTATGGCAAAGGTCATAGAAACTAGAGTCACCATAAACACTGAGAATGCTGCTGAGTTGGGATTTCCCCCTCCAACCTCATTGCTGATCCTTACACTAAAATATTTTCGCCATTAAGGTCCTTAATGATATACTTAAAATATACAGTAATCGACTTCTTTCGTTTGCAAGGTTGAGCATTACCAAAATAATTCTAATGAACAAGATGGGAAATGGTAAAAATTGGTTACTTATGATGCAAGTAGCTAGACATGTCAGAAATGGACACGACTTGATACCATATAACGACCTGAAAGGCTGAAACTCTGGTAAGAACTAAGAAGCATATATAGAATCGAACGGAAACCCGAACAAACAGCTAAAAAATATAACTAAAAAGGTACATGATCCAGTGAACAAGTGAACCCGATCTGCCCGGCTCATTTGACATGAATATTTGGTAGCAAGTAAACCTTCTTAACACATTTTACCTAAAATTAATACTTCGTATTTTGCATCAACATGTACCCCTATATAAATGCTTGCAGAGTTGCAGCCTAGCTTGAGCTTTAAAGGAATCATACCCGAATTGTCTTTAAAGTTTCTAATATGGGTACGTTTAAGTAGGTGCATGTATGATTTAATCTCATAAAAACCAAAGTAGGTGCATGTATGATTGTATATTGAAGACTGCCTTCGCACAGAAAAATGAAGGGGAGGATACATAGGGCGAGGGGCTACAAATTAAACCAACAGAAAGAAGGGTACCATTGTTTTTTATGAACTACTAATAATGGATTTCAAAGTTCACAGTGCTAGTAATTTTTAGAAAGACCACAGAAAGTGGTATTAGAAGTTTAGAACACAAGTAACAGCACAGCACATTTACCTTGCAGCGGCATTGAACCCAATGTGAATCATCAGCAAAGCCCCTAGAATAGTCATGCTGCATGCATACACGATCCAAAAGGTTATTTGTCTATTTGATCAGAACCATAATGAACCAAGCACACCCTAAACCATGTAGGATAGTCTTTCGACCTATGAAGCTCGTTAAATTAGTACTTGAACTAAGTGGCGGATCTAAAACTCTAAAATAGAGAGATAGCAATTTTATTAATGTTGCCCCAATTTTCTACCGTTGTTAAATCAATTCTTTTTCTACCATTGTTAAATCCGCCCATGCTTTCAGTAGCTAGTGGTGTATGATTCGGGTACAGATTACTGAAAATAACCAATTAACGTTATGACTCACATTAAATTGCTCTGTCCATGCACACTGGCAGTCATAAGCCAATCCCTATTAGGTAGGTTTGGGCACAAATGCACTATACACGTGCAACAAACAGCTATTACCTTACAGCATCAAATCTAATCATCCAATGCAAGTCTGACCTTATATAGGATCAGACCTCTAAGCTAAGGGATTACAAACTAAACTTAGGTGACATCCGTAGTCACAAGGCATTACTTTTGAGATAGAGGTTTGAAACATAAAATAAAAGTGGTAAAAACATGTTTTAGCTCTAAGAAAATAAAGTGAAGATATATCTACATATATAGGGTTTAACGACTTGTTTCAGCATGCCTATGTCTTTGGTAATGTTTGATAAAATTGACTGAAAAGGTAGCAGGAAAATGAAAAGTGATTGAAAATTAAAAAGGTGTTTGGAATTTCAAAGCGATTGAAATTTCTATACAATTCAACTCATGTACGTAGTTTATTATTTTCAGGTGGTTTTTGGTTAAACAAGACAATCTAGTCAAATAATATTATTGAAAATCCGAATTAGGACGCCTTACCCAAACAAAGTCTTTGTAGTTAATACATAAGTCGTGTTTGTTTTCTCAAGCTGGTACCACAAATCTTAAACTTTTATTATATATAAAAGTAGACGGAGTCCTTATATTGCAATATAGAGATATATATCTTGATACAGTCGGAAGCTCGATATGATTGAACAAAAGTTCAACTTGAAAATAATATAAATCTGCAAGCACGAACTCACAAAGGGTGCCGAAATCCACCTGTGATAATAAACTGTAATCCACCAGGAAAAGTAGAGAAAACTCTAGAGGTTTTGATAAAAAATGTTGAATTCTCAAATAAACACATTGGTCCTTATATAGTACCACGTATTAGGGGAAAATAAGGAAATAGTGAAACATAAAAGAAAACAATCGGCCGTAATAAAAAAAAGCGAAACCCGTACGAGTTTTGGCATACCCAGTCGCGTACGAAACAAACGAAAACAACGAGCAAACAACAACATGAAAACCCGGTGAGGTAAGCCGAGACCTGATTGGTATTGGTCAAACTCGGTTGGGTCTGATGGAATCTAGTCGGGTGCGCACCTAGCCACTTTCTATTGCAGCTACAAACTCGACATCGGGTTTGATGCCCTGCTGAGCTCCTTGTCTTTCCTCGCACCCGCAAAGCCCTTTCGACCATGATCCACAACGAAACCTCTTTAATCATATCTCCAATTTGATTTAGGCTCGTAGAAAGTTGGAATTGATTTAGATTCTAAGAGTATCGTCTACTTTTAACATAAAAAATAGACGATTGTTGTTAAGAATTTTGTGCAAAAGTGGTTAGCACTACACCTGCCGAACGGGTCAAGCAGATCGATTGGATTCGGGGTCAATTTGGATGACCTATGAAATAGGATCAATTTTGAATCGCGTCATTTGGACCTCACATTGCTTTGGATCGGATCGGATGGGGTCATTCGGGATCACGCCATCAAGTCCTATTTCAGTTTGTTTATAGATCTTGTGTTTTGTATGATATGCTAATTAAAGATCAGCTAGCGCTCCATAATCTAATCATAGTTTGCCAATTTAATTAGTTATGGTAAATATATTTTTCTCTGAGATAAATAATCCTCATTAGAAAAAACTAAAAATATTGAATTGTCATGATGGATGAATTATAATGAGTTGCGGAAATACATTTGAAACCAGAGTTTGAAATAAACCAGTATAAATATAAATTGGAGTAGACTAGGCCATCTTGGGTTGGATCATGTCAGCTTGGATCACTTCGGATCGAATCACTTCGGATATGGTATAGGTAACTTCGAATCGGATCAGGTCCGATCAATCTGGATTTCGAGATATATTTGGATTCTTGTTCTCGGATCAAAGTCTGATAACGATATGATTATTTGAATCGGATATTCAGATCGGATATGGATCAAGCATTAGGATTGTCAGGTCTTGTTAGCACGGTAAATTATTAGGTGCTTCGGGGAGCATGTGCTCCCACTACAGATTTCTTGTACCTTTTTATGTTTTTTTGTATCTAATCTGAAAAGATATAAGAAAAATGACAAAAGGTATAAGAATTTTGAGTGGGATCACATGTTCCCAGAAACATGGTATAATATATGTGTTAGCACCAATAAGTAAACCAGCAGTCAAACAGCAAAGAAAGTCGAATCTTACCATACAGAGAGAGCATCCAAGGTGAGCTCAGGATCCTTCAACAGCCCAGCAATGAGTACCAAAACCTGATAATACCAAGTCTCAAGGCACAGCATTACTGCTGACCCAAGTGACAACTTTACAAACTCCCATAGCCCATCAAAAGCCTTTAGGCTAAACCCAGTCCATGTGCGTTTGAACTTACTGCTGCTCAAAATATACACGATTTGGGCCCCTACTATCCACCAAGATAAGCTCAGAGCAAATGAAGTGCCGAACAAGCCCATCTTCAGTTTGTACACTAAGGCCCAACTGAATACAATGTGAGCCAGTAGAGCGACTGCTGATATATATGTACTGGGCCTTACTACGCTTTGGGCCTGCATGAACTTTTGGATGGGGAAGTTGAGGGCAAAGGCGTATATTTGTGGGATGAGACCGTAGACGAACACTGCTGCTGCTGAAGAAATAACAGTTGATTCACCCAAAATGTTCAAGATTAACTCTGAGAAGATGCTTAGGATTGTAAGTGGGATTGCTGTTATTGTTAGGACGATCATGGCACGTTGGAGATAGATTCCTAGCATGTCAAATCTTTGTGCTCCGTAAGCTTGGCCACATAGAGTCTCCACTGCACTTCCCATCCCTAGCTGTGGAAATTAAAATTAATGATAAAATTCTCAACAAATTGGAAAAATAGTATATTTTGCAACAAAATGTGAATTATGGAGAAAAGAAATAAAATTCATGCAACTAAATATTCAAGAATACGAAAATAGGAAATTTCAGTAGTGTCTATCTGTTGTACAAAAAAGCTTTACGTGCGAAAATAACTTTAACAAAGGTCTTAGTTGATATGTGTTTGAAGCTCAATATATATGTCCTAACCCGCCATCTCACCTGAATACCCTTTGGTCTTAAATGTGGATAATTCACAAGTGATTATAACTTGTTTATATCTTAAACTTTTTGGGAGAGACTCGAACTTCAAACCTCTTGATCCTACCTACTATGGTACCTATGAGAAGACGACCAGCTGAACCAAAAAAAGTCTAACTAGCTGATTGTTGAGGCCTAATCAATGATTAGCCTAGTACTTTAACTTGTGTTTCTTGATGTCCGTTAGCAATTACTTGTATTTCTTTACCAGAACTCTTTCGTTGGTTATGAAAACAATAAGACTTTTAATTGTTGCGGTGGCGGGAAGGGATGATACTGGTTGCAAGCTAGGTTGGAGATGTTCATTACCATGAGACCGTAAGAAAAGACTTGGATGCCGCCATTGCCAAGAGAGGCAGCAGCGAGTTCAGTGTTGCCAAGTTGCCCTGCAAACACCCGAGTGACTAAGGACATGCTATTGTTTACTGTATAAACAAGAATGGCTGGTGCTGCCAGCAAGAACAACCGCTTGAACTCGATCCATGAAGCCCTTCTGACCCTCTGAAATGCCGGTGTCAGAGTGTCTGTCAAGACTTCCTCGAGTCCTGGTGGTGTTGGGGGCAACATGTGCTGCTCAAGCTCTTCTAGTTCACTTGCCATTGTTGGTTTGATGAAGGTGTGAAGAGAAAAGTTCAGTAGTGAGCTAGGTAGGGACTAGGGACTATAAACTTCCAAAAGATAAAGTAGTGAGTTTTTAGGTTGCAATGGAAATTGTCTTATTTATACAATCTGATCAAGGAAACCTTGGCAAACAAAAAGTAGTGCGGAGTATTACAGAAGACAATGGAGCATGTGTTTTATTAAGAAAAATGTGATACCCAATACTGAAGCTTTGTTTTGTTTTTGTTTTTTTCTTTTTGAAATAGGATAGCATTAAAGTGAAAGAAAATCCAGGAGTATATAGGGATAGTCATGTCTTGGGTTACTGTTTTTTCCAATGTTGTTCCACGCCAAAATTGAAAGTCACTATTCTAGCTAAAGCATGGGCAACCGAATTCCTATAGTACATGTACATTTACATGAAAATGGGAATTCATTTAATGAATTAAGTCCCCGATTAAGAGATTATGTCTAGAATCTAAACTACAATTTATTTGTAGTTACACCGTTAACTTTTACACCCTTTTATATTTGTTATTAAAATGCTGTTATGTATATGCACCTCAATACCTTATCAATGTCCTAAATTTGGAACAATTAACTTAGTTTACTCTTAATCTAGAGGTCCACATCACCCCTGAATACAGTCATGTATAAAGTTACTTATCAATTTATTCAATTTCAATACACTTTATTACTCCACATAGTCATGTTTGCGGATTACTTGAATATTTCTATTTCCAACTACAAAAGATGATAGTAGATCGATATGGCTAGCTGTTCAGTACATATCACAAATCAAAGCATGGTTAACTATAGGAAAATATTATAAATGGTGCCCCGAGGTTAGGCATAATTCACAATTGGCGTCCTCACATTTTTGTATTACCTTT
>CAAKMY010033954.1:614-17522 GCA_901111285.1 Corrigiola litoralis | reverse complement strand
AAAAGTTGGGAACCGAGAAATCCAAGGACTGGTCAAGGGCTCCTTGCCCTTCCAGCACCTGCCCCTAAGCGGTGGTTCCCGAGCGTGACCCTTCCTCACATTCCACCACGACGTCATCGTGAGGGGTCCCGTTGCGCTCACACTAAGGAGTTCATTGATGTGTGTAAAGAAAAACCACACTGGCCATCAAAGGAAATAATTGATGTAGTGAGGATCAAATGGGTGTTATCATAGAAATAGGGGTTGCATATAAGATCAAATATTTTGCTCACTAGATGCTTCATGGTTCAATGCTTGACCATTACTCCAAGCACAAATCTCCTGACACTGAGTTCCATTTAGTTACAAACCCACCCACCTTCCTAAGGTTATACTTTTGTTTTGATGCAACAAGAAAAGGGTATTTGGAGGGGTGTAGACATGTTCTATGCTTAGATGGATGTTTCTTGAATACATTTTTGGGTGGTGTTCCACTAGTTGCCAAAGGAAGAGATGCCAACAACCAAATGTATCCTTTGGCATTGGCAGTGGTGGAGGGTGAAAACAATGATTCTTGGGATTGGTTTGTTGAAAAACTGAAGATTTCCCTCCAATGCATAAATGTCAAAGGTTGGACATTTATGTCTGATAAACATAAGGTAAAAGAGCTGATCTTTTCTCTTTTCATTATTATCCTTTCTTCTGTTATCTCATTATTGCCTTCATTCAAGCACTAAAAATACCTATTGCTTCTCTGATCACCAACACGGATTGGTAGCAGCTATTCCCAAGTTTTTTCCAGAGGCAGAGCAGAGATTTTGTGCAAGACACTTGTATCAGCACTGGAAGAAGGATTACAAGGGGGATGAGCTGAAAATGCACTTCTGGAAATCTGTGAAAGCATACTACATAGCTGAGTACAATCAAGCTTTGGAGGAAATGGCAGAAGTATCTTCTTATGCGGATTCAACTTTTAAAGCAATGCATCCAGACAAATTTTGCAGAGCTTCCATGCAGACTGACAATGTGTGTGACATTATTGTAAGTAATATGGCAAAAACTTTTAATGGTTGGATCATTCAAGCAAGATCAAAGCATATCTTATATACTCTTGAAGATATCAGACTCAACAAGGAAAAATTTATGCATAAGTGGAACATTCTTTGTTCATGGGTGCAACAGAAACAGGAGAAAGAGAAAGAGAAAGTTGTGAATTGATCTCCCTTGCCTTCAAGTGTAAACTTGTTCCATGTGTTTCATAAGTTATATAACTTGGTGGTTGATTTGGATAAAAAGACTTCTAGTTGCATAAAATGGGACTTGACAGGCATTCCATGCTGTCATGTTGTCTCTTGTGCATTCTATTTGAGGCATAAGGCAAAGCCTTATGTTGATGCCTATCTGACAAAAGAGAGCTATACAAAGGCCTATTGTGGTTCAATAGGTTAATGTAAAGGTGAAAGGCATTGGCCTAAGGTGAATATGCCACTGCAACCTCCACCAATAAAGGTTGCTCCAGAAAGGCCTAGAAAGAACACGAGAAAGGATCCTTATTGAGGATCCAAAAAGGCCTGTAAATTCTCATAAGACTTGGTATGGAAAAGCACTGTATAATATGTGGAGGGGTAGGCCATACTATGAGGACTTGCAAAGACTTACACACCTCTGGAACTTGCAGCAAAGAGGCCAAGAGGAAGGCCAAAGAAGTCATCAGTTGTTGGGCCATCCTCAATAGCTTCCATCCATAGTTCAACAGCAGAACCTTCAAGAAGGGGAAGTGGAAGGTGAAGAGGCAGAGGAAGACATGGCAGGGGCCAGGGGAGATACAACAGGCATGGGAAGGGGCAGGGGGGACATTCCAGTTGGATTTGTAGTTTTGTCAACAAGCAAGGGCAAACCTTTATCAATAATCCTGGACAACAAATGCCTCTGAATATTGGAAACTCTACTCAAAATGTAATGAGTACTCAAGCACCACCAAAAATCATTGACTTTACTCAATGAGTCCTCTAAGCAGCTATCCACTGAACTTGAAGAACATAGAAAAAATCATGTACTCAAATAATCATCTGGTGTAATTTTTTGTGTTATTTTTGAAACATTGATCAGAATAGTTGTCATATATTTATTTTGGAACACAAGAAACTGTATGATAAAGTTCATTTGGCTGCAAATTCTCTCTTATTTCATTAATTGATAATTCAAGTGCAAACTTGAGCATTTTAGATCATCAATTACAAACATTGAGCAAATTTAGAGAGTGATACATCCCTACACGGTTTTACCTTTTTGCCCGCAAAGGTCTGGTTACATATTTCTTATATTTCTCCAACATTATGCTAAAATCACTGGTATTAGGACCCAAGATATTAGGATAAGAACATATGCATTTCTCTCCCTAATAGAAGTTTTGCACAATTCTTCTTTGAACTTGTTCTTTTTCAGCTTCAGTCTTGCAATTGTGTTCTCTAGCATCACCTTCTCCTCTTTTAGCTTCCAATTTTCATCTTTAAGATGCTCAACCTCTTCCTTATTTGCTTTCTTTACTTTCCTTAACTCATCTTTATCAGAAGTCACTTCAACCCCCACAATGTTTGCTTTCAAATCAGTCTCCCATACAAAGTACTTGCAATCATTATTCTACAATAATACACCAGCAATAAATCAATTCAATACAAAAGAAACAAAATTTTAATACATGAAATAAGTACATATAGTGTAATTACCTACAAAAACGGCATCCATATAAGTAATTTCCATCTTTTGTTCCTGTCTTTGCCATAACGTGAACTGATGGAACATTATGGAAGCATTCTTGAGGTTTGATATTGTTGACTTCACTCTTCAAACTATTAGAGGACTTTGATTCCACAATTTGGGAACTCATTTCTGGGGAATACCAATTTAGGGGTTTAGGGTTTGCTTGATATTATTGGGATGGGAACAATGAGAAAAGGAGGGAATGTTTATGAGAAATGGAGGGGGGAATATTTTAAGTCTATAGTAACTAATCAAATGGGGGAGGGGTTTTACGGTTTTGTCAGAAGACTAGGAAATTAAGTTTTACCTTACTAATTGGTCAATTAACGCTTAATTGCTCTGAGAAGTCAACTCCGGCCGTAATGGGACCATTATTGCGACAAATGAGCAAAGGTGGGATTATTGGCATGTAAATATAAAGGTTGGATTATTAGCTGAAAGACCAAGCAAAGGTTAGATTATTTTTATGAAATTTTCCAAAATAATTAATTAAATCTTAGTCCTTGTTTTAATTAAATATTTTAAGGTAAAACCCGAAAAATGCTAAAAAGCGATAAACCTTTTTTTATTTGTAAACCGAGGAATAAACATGTAAATAAAGAGTAAACCTTTATTTAGAAAATGAATAGTTCTAAAATACGAGACACTAGTATTTCCCAAAATATCATGGTGTCACAATAGCGGTCGCTTAGATCAACTAGGCTTAAGAAGTAACTTGTATTAATATTCAATGAAAGAGTAATTATTCATTTTTGAAGGTGAATCGTTTCTAGGATCAGCTGAGATCCATTAGTGGATCCTTGATAACCCAAGACTTGCCTTTTATTTTATTCATACACTTATCTATTAATTATTGTTTCATACCTTAGTTGATACTCAAACCTCTTAAACTCTCTATTGTGTTACCTTTGTACGATTTGCATACACTACATTAATACCAGTTCTCAGTGGATTTGATACCCTACATCCCTTACTATATTAGATGGATTTTTAGGACTAATTTGGTATACCATACGACTAAGTCTCACCAACCAACTCGTTTCTTCATGATGACCTCGACACCATAGTTCACACACTCTACAATATGTTGTCATCACCAAACACCATTAACTATAAAATAATTATTTTAAAATTATAATGTGGCAAAACATAATATTAGTGAACACATTAAACGTGATATCATACAATTAATATGATTTACATTGTTTAAGTAGAAGTGTAGGTATCGATGAAATTTAAGAATTTTAAGTTGTGGTTATGTTTATCACCTACTTAAATTTACATTTTCTCGTTTATTTAGGAGCTCAGGATTTCTCTCCATTTTTTTCATCTATGAAAAATCGTCTTGATGAAGATTTGTTGTCCAAAGAATTTATGGCATTATATCATTTTTATGAGGAAAATATAACAAGAATAATTCAACCTTTTGCCGTTGTTGACTCAATAATCCCACTACGACATTTAAACGCACATGGTCCAACCTTTAGTCACTTGTTATGATAATGGTCCATAAAAACTTTTTTTTTTTTTGGAAGGAGATCAGCTTGGATATATTAATCAAAAGAGATTACAATCCTAGTTCCTACCAAAAAATAGCTCTCAAAAGAGAAGCTGAGCCTAAGGCAAACCAACAGAAGCAACCAACAAAAACCAACAGAAAACTACATCAAAACAGAAGAACCTAGAGCTAAGTGCTAAGATTACATCTCAATGATACAATGTTCTGAATGCAATCTACCACTTGCTTCTCTGTTCTACAAAACCCCAAGAATGTCCAGAAGTTTCTTTCAGACCAGATTTCGTAAACCACAGCAGAAAAGGCACACCTTATTGCAAGCTTCCTGGCTGACTTGCCTCGAACACATCTAGCTAGCCAATGCAGCTTTCTACCAATAACAAGCCCTGATCTATGCAGCCCCAACCAATCCATAACCTGACTCCAAATATTCTAAGAGAAAGAACATAGGAAATACAGGTGATTTCTATTCTCAATATGGAGGCCACACAACCTGCACTTACTTGCCAAATGAAAAGAACAATTCTGCAAATTATCATCTGTAAGTAAGGCTCCCCTTGCAGCAAAAATAGTGATGATCTGATGTCTAGGGTAGACTGCAGGAGAAAGAACAGGCTTCAGTGGCATATGCAACCTGTCAATTATTCTGAACTTGTCATAAGCCTTAGAAACTTTCATTTTCCCATACACACTCCAAGCCGTGAGAGTAGACTGAGCATTAGCAACATCTGTCATATGCAGAACAAATTCATCTCTTATTCTCAACAAATTCTTGACAGTAACTGAATGATCTTGATGTATCTCCACATCCCAGATAGAATCAGACTTGAGAATATACAGGCTAAACCATTTAGACCATAGGTTATCTGTATTATAAGCAAGCTTGTAAAATTTTTTCAACAACATAGATTTGTTTCAAACTAGCACTTCCTTAATCCCAAGACCTCCCTCAGATTTAGGAGTGCATAAAGAGCACCATTTCACCATGGTAAGTTTTCTACCATTTTCAGCAATTCCCCAAAAGAAACCTCTACATATCTTGTAGATCTTCTTAACAACACCAGTTGGCAAAAGGAGACCTCCAGCCCAAAGATCACAGAATTGAGCAATTGAACCTTTCCAGCATATGAGAGGAATCTATTTTCCCAATGAGACACATTGTCTGTGATTTTCTGAAGCAAAGCAACATACATGTCACTAGTAAGTCTACTAGAATTAACTGGTAGCCCTAAATATCTAAAAGGGAATACCCCCTCAGTATACCTAGTGTGATGCAAAATAGCAAGCTTGACAACAGAGAAAGCTCCTCTAAGATATATTGAAGTCTTATCAGGGTTTACCTCTAAACCAGTTTCTCTAGCAAAAGATGTTAAACAATCAGCAACAGCATTCACAGAAGCACAATTCCCCTTAGCAATAATCATGAGATCATCAACAAAGACCAAATGGGTGATATTTAGAGCTTTGCATCTATAATGATATCTGTAAGATGAAGTAGAAGGCAACTGTCTCATCATTCTAGAAAGAAACTCCATGCTAAGAACAAACAGATAGGGGGAAATAGGATCCCCTTGTCTTAGGCCACATTTCCCAGCAAAATATCCATGTGAATTGCCATTCACATTTACAGAAAAATCTTGAGCAGTATAAACAAGCTGCAATCCATTTTATGAACTGATCTAGAAAGCCATAGTAGTTAAGGACTGACAACAAAAACTCCCAATTCACAGAGTCAAAGGCTTTTTTTATATCAACCTTTATGAGACATCTAGGTGACATATTGCCTCTTTCATAACCCTTCACCAGCTCTTGGGTTAGAAGAATATTGTCAAAAAGAGATCTATCAGAGACAAAGGCTGCTTGCTCTGTACCAATCAAATCAGGCAATACAAGCTTCAATCTGTTGGCTAGAATTTCACTAATCACCTTATATAAGACATTGCAGCAAGATATAGGTCTAAATTCACTCAAACATTCAGGAGACATCTTCTTAGGGATCAGAGTGATGAGGGTAGAATTCACCTGAGCAAGCATCTTCCCAGACTTGAAAAAAGAGAGAACAACTCTATTAAGATCCTGCTGAATAACAGACCAAGCATCCCTATAAAACCCTGCAGAGAAACCATCAGGGCCAGGGCTCTTGTCAATACCAATAGAGAAGACAACATTCTTGACTTCAGCCTCTGAAACAGCTGAACATAACAAAGTCTGCTGAGAAGAGATCAAACTGACACCAGGGGAAGCGCAATATCATCAAAAGGTGTGATCTCCTTAGCAGTGCCAAGAAGCTTGGTGTAATAATTCACAAAAGCCAGAGGAACATTGTCACCAGCATATAAATGACCATCAGAATCTGCAATAGTTCCAATATACTTATGGTTCTTTCTTTCAGCTAAAAGAGAGTGAAAGAACTTAGTATTATCGTCCATATTCTTCAAGAAAGTTTGCTTAGTCTTTTGTTTAAGAGCACTCAACTCTGCATCTCTAAGCAAAACATACTCAACAAGCAAACTAGCCTCCTCTTGATATAGCTCGGTATTTTGTGGGTCAGATTGCTGCCTCATCTGACAATTATCCAGCCTTTTTTCAGCTTCAGTTACTCGATTAGTTAGATCAGAGTAATGATGCTTATGAAAAGACATAAGGCAAGCTTTCACAGCCTTGAGCTTTGAAACAAACACAAATAGAGGAGTACCAATAATAGGGATGTTCCAAGCATACCAGAGACTGAAAAGAAGAATCAGCAGACCAAAAATTCAAATATCTAAACATTTGACCCACATGCTTATTACCATCTGGAATAGTAATATGACAAGGATAATGATCTGAGACTCCAGCTGCAGGGAATAAGCTGAAGAAGTAGGATATTGCTGAAGCCATTGTGCATTGACAAGAGCTCTATCCAACTTAAACCATCTCCTTTTATTCCCATCTTGCTTATTTGTGCAAGTGTACAGACAGCCTTGATAAGACAAATCCACCAGCTCAGAAGTTGTCACACCAGTTCTGAAGTCTTGAATATTCCTCAGGTTAGGAGCAGCAACACTGATTCTCTCATCAATAGAAAGAGTGCAGTTAAAGTCTCCAGCTATGATCGATCCATGGGCCATTCAAAACCCTACTAGTGGAAATCAAGAAGTCCCACAAACTGTGTCTCTGATCAGCTAAATTTTCACCATAGACAAAAGTGACAAAAATCACTGTGTGAGAAAGCAACACAGTAACCTTTAGGTATACAAACTGAGCACTAGAACAAACAACATCCACATCAAGATTCCTGGGTTTCCAAAGTACCCAAATACGACCATTAAAATGGTCCTGATAATTGCAAAAATTATCAAAGCCTCTAAACTTCCCCTTTAAGATCTTACTAGCATTACATTACTTGACCCTGGTTTCAAGAATTCCACCAAGATCAGTTTTATTCTGCATCAGGAGATTATAAATCTCCTGATGTTTTGAGGGGTCATTCATACCCCTCACATTCCCGGTTGTTATAATCATGGCCCCTCAGGGGGAGCAACAACCCCCCAGGTTCCACTACTTGCATCACTATAGGAATCAATGCTCTGTTTTTGAACATCAACTGATCAGTATCATATCTCTGTTTATGTTCTGCAGACATTGGAGGGGGGGGCAAGGTCATCATTAGCAATAATCTCAGGGGCCCCTTCCTCATGTGGCAAGTGCTCAGGTTCCAATAGTTGAAACCTATTGGAAACCTTAGGATTATTGACTACAGCCCCAACTTCTGACTCATGCTTATTAGAACTCATTACTTTTCTCACAGGAGTAAATCCTTCAGAGTCAGATGCTGAGTTCTTCTCAGCTGATTCAAATTGCTACACAAGAGGAACAGAGTCATCACTCACAGCAGTAGCTTGAACACAAGGGACAACTTCAGCACTTATTGCAGCTGCAGCTACCACTTTTGGTTTTAGCTTCCTGTAGTTTTCTTTCATGTGACCCATCTTAACACTATGCTTGCAGAATTTAGGCACCCATTCATATTGAACTTCCTGCATAACCCTTTCACTAAAAGGATTGTTTATCCAAACATGATCAGGAAGATCAGAGGACAAGTCCACTTCAATAAGAACTCTGGCAAACCCTAACTTGTCCTGAGAAGCTGTTGCATCATCAGCAAAAAGTGGACGCCCAATTTTACTAGCAACCTTGCTTAAAACTGTAGCATTCCACAGGTATGGGTCTCGATGTGCAAAGAGAACCCACACTGGAAAAATGGAAATACTCTCTAGCTCCTAACAAAACAATGGGTGCCATTGTCTCAAAATTAGACGGCATATTTTCCATAGCCATTGGCCTCCCTTCAAAACACTTTCCATACCTTCAGCAGTACCAAATTTAAAATTAAACCAACTTTTTCCTATAATACCTCACTCTAGCCTCCACATACCAGTTTTCTTTCACAAAAGCTTGCAATTCATAGAGGGTAGGTCTAGCTCCCACAACTTGCCCCACCAATGTGTTCTCCCACTGTTCAATACCCTACTTAACACCATCTATGTCACTGACCACCTCATCTGAGTCAGAGCTGCTAATAACATGACTTTACTTCATACAGTACGACTGCTTCACAGGTTTTTTCCTCCATACCCATGCAGGTTTCACACTGGGTTTAGGGTTACCCTCAGCAATACCAGGATTGACAGCATCCCTAGTAATGTTAACAACATTACTAAGCCCAACACCATTAACAGTAAGATCAACATCAGCAGTAACCAAATTAGTAGCAGTGTTACTTATATGGTTACTAGCTAGGTCAGAATTGTTACCATTATCACATGTTAAGCTTATATCAGACATAGATGCACTAGGAGCTCCACCCATCAAGCTTTGAGGGAGGAAATCACCCAACGTATCCGCACCAAGCTTGATAGCGCCATTTTTGACAATTTCACCATTTACCGGGTATTCGCCATAAGAGAAGAGCTAAGAAGCAAATGAAGGTAGCTTGAGGATGAAGCTAACCGAACTTCCTAGGGAGAGAAAACCACTCCTTCTCTCTCTAACATGTCCTGTCTTAAGTGGAGTGCTTTACATTAAGAGATAAAAACTAAAAAAGGGAAACTTTAATTTTCTTTATAATTTCCCCTTTTTTGCCCCTCCTCTCCCCCTGGTCCCATCCGTTTTTTCGTTTGTTTATTCCTCATCTCAGGATCTACTCGTTCACCTCCCCCATCAACTCACCTCCCTCATCTCAACCTAAATTACCTATTTTCTCTCTCTTTCTCTTGTTTTTGCCTCTTGCCACTGCCCCGCTACATCACCTTCATAATAAGACCTTATATTTAATAACAAATCATGTCTTTTCTCTACAAAGAAACTGTCGGACATAACTCTGTATGATTTTAACAAGAAGAAACTAATGTTAAATAGGAATAATAGCTATAATGGGTTCCAAATATTGTTTTGTAGAGGAAACAGATGGAAGAATAAATGATTTGTAAATATCATTAATCTGGCGAAACTTTATACAACACCAGCATACCAAATGTTTTTGTACGCCAAAAGTAAATTGAATGATTTATTTTACAATTGACCACTGCTGATCAGATACATCAGTTGGCTAGCTTGATTTTAAACTGTCATTTTAAAAGCTCTGATTTTAAACACCAACTAACCAAGCCAGCTATGGTCAGCCCACCTATGCACCACCCTTAGCCACCTCCTTTTGGTCCTTAGCTCGTTAATGTGTGGGCTGCGATTTTGAGCATGTTGACCACAACAACAATATCCTCATCTCCCTTATGACTCCACTTAACAACCCAAAAAAACACAACACAACACCATGTTATCACCATATCTCACCATCACTCCTTACAGTGACATCACCGATTCACATTTGACTCCCCGTTTCGTCCCTCTCATTTTTCTGGCATGTGACAACGAAAACCTGGGCAAGGAAAGCGGTCCTATATATAGGGTAGGTCGCAATAAATGGGGGTTGGTCGGAGGGGTGAAGGTCGTTTGGCAAGGGGGTGGGGAGGGTCCAGAGGTGGTGGTGTTGGGGATGGGATACTGGTTACATGGAAATGAAAGAAGAGAAGAGAGAGGAGATGAAGATAAAAGAGAAGGGGCAAAAGGGACTATCATTAAAAGTTAATAGTTTCTTTTTTTTAAATATCACGAATCATTATTGTAACAAGTGACCAAAGGTTAGAGCATAAAGTGGCGAGGTGAGATTATTTAGTGAAGACCGACAAAAGGTGTGATTATTTTTGTTAAGTTTTTCTTTTTATAATTGATCAGCAATCCGTTAATATTAAGACCTCATAATTGTTTCTTCCTTGAGAACTATGTTATAAGGATAGCATGCACCAATTCTAAAGTCAACAGAAAACACACCGCTTGTAAGAAAGACATCAAAACAAGGTAATACTATCATTTACTTTTGTTTCATTATCTTTATGGATTTTCTGAAATTGATGTTAGCAACTGAATAAAATTGAAATGACATAAGACAATATTCATGATGTTATTTAGGGTCTTGTTTAGTTTGATATAAAGTATTGGAAATTTAAGTTCCATAAGAATTGACCAATGCTCAAGTTTCATTATTGGGTTTAGCGATCCTCATAGATTTTAAAGATTTGATTTGATCTTATGTTTCGAGAAAATGGAACGAATATGTCTCGTGAGCCCGACCATCCACACACCTGCAAAATACGTCGCTCTTGGGGGCGTTGCCCTCCACGTTCAAGTCAGTCATCATATAAAAGTGATACTATATGATAAAGGTGGTAAGAGAGAGATAAGATATGTGTGGGATAACCTTATGATATTACCTCTTTTACCTTTGTCCCCTAGGAGGCGTTTATAGTATAAAGTTGGTCACATATCAGGGGATGCCCACCCCTGTGGACAGGTCGGGCCGTGAGGCTAGTAGGAGCAGGCTTTTGCAAGCCTGATCAGGGCCTGAGGTGTCTCTGACATGAGGAGTCATGCCTCCTTCTAACTGCGGTCGGTCTGGCTAAAATCCATTCGGGTCATGCCTAATAGCCAATATGACGCTCTTTGGCCCAATATACTAGCGTCCATGTGGGTTCAGATTTGGACATATTATTGCATGCTACAGGAGCTGTGCTCTCACCTCTCACAAAAAGAGGTGGTTATTAAGATCTATTTTGTGTTTGGTAACCACCTCTTTGTGAGAGGTGGGAGCATTGCTCCTAGAAATGCAAAAATTTCTCCTAGATCTGGCCACATGGTCTGGCCAGTTTTAACTTGGAGCATCATACTTTTTTATGAAAAATGAATATTACATCCATAAGCTAAGCCTAGATAACGTACACTTTCAATACTTTTACATTGAAGTAAATATTATACCCATACAAAGTTAAATGGAAATTAGATGAGATGGTCTCGCCAAATTATTTTGGTGATACTAAACAATATTTGTAAACTTTAATATCCTCTCTCCTCACTACCCACCCCACACCGACCCTCCACCTTCACCCAAAAAATCCCTTTCTTGCACGCTACCATCTCTTCTACCCTTCTCCCACCGCCCACGTCACCAACACTTCTCCCCCTCCCCTCCCCTTCCTCGTTCGCTTTTATATCTCCCATTTATTTTTTAATTCTTCTATTGACATTCCTATCTCCTCCCACCAACACCATCACACACTTGCCCACCTTTCGCGTTCCTTTCCGACCCTTTCATTTGGTGATCAATTTTAATTCGATTATTGGGATGAAATCTGGGTGTCGAATTATAGGATTGTTGCACATTTAGGGTGTTTTTAGTTGTAATTAGTTAATAAATATGGGTTATCGTATTAGAATTGCTGTTAGAATGGTTTTTATTGTTTCGTTGGAGGCATTTTGTGTATTATGTATTCGAGTATTGGAGAAATTGAAAAGGAGAAGAAAAATAGAGGAAGAAGTAATAGAGGGAAGTAAAGGGATAAAAAAAATCTTTTTGAAGTTGTATTTTTAGTTTTTAGGTGATTATTAATATTAATATTACAAAAAGGCAAATCAATATGCTACTGGGGGTTAAACTCATGTCTTTAATAATAAAAATAATGTTTTAGTGGTTTTTATAAAAAAGTACTTGTAGACCCATTTTCTTTATGTTTGACTAGTCGTTTTCACATTTTCCTCGCAAATGAGAGCAAAAGAGGGGAGAAGGGAGTGGAGCGTAAATTCAGCGTGACCCTTCTCTCCACATTCTCAACAGTTTTGGATACTCTCGGAACTTTATTAGACTCTTTAAGGAGAGGAGGGAGAAATTAAACAACAGTATTAATTAAAGAAGATGAAAATGAACATTAATAGTGGTGTTTTTATTTGCAAGGTAAACAAATGTATATAAGTTGACAAAAAAAAAGCCAAGTTATTGAAAGTGTTAACGGTGTTAGGTCATGTTCTCTTCAGTTGAAATTCTCAAAATTGCACCAAATTGAATTGGTTCGAATTGGAGAAAAATGGAAGGAATTGGAGAGAACTGGAAGGAACTTAGAAGATAAAAAAAAACTAGAAGGAATTAGTTGGAAGGAACTGGGTAGAGCGGGAAGGAACTGAAAGAAATTGGAGAGAATTGGAAGGAACTAAAACTCACTGGCATTCATTTGAACATAACAAGGCCTTAGTGCGGGTTTTTAATGGAAAAATCAAAATTCACGGGTCCTTAACGAAATAAACGTGCAAGTTCATGTCTCTTTTTAGTAGATAACTCTAAGCATAAGTGAGGGTAGTGCTACAACCCTTGATCCACTAGCTAATTTTTAATATTCAAAGTTAAGGTAAAAGAGTCATTTTTGACATTGTAAAAATATGCCAAAATTAAGAAATAAGAAATTTGATCTTAAATTACTCGAAAAATAATATGGATAGTTGGTCTTAAATGGACAAAGTACCTTTATTTTAATTAAACTACTTTCTTAATAACAACTTGCAATTTTTCACCAAAAAATAAAAAAAAAAATAAAATTAACAACTTGCAATTAACATCCAAACATTTTCTTAATAGTCTTTCATGTGTTTCTTTTAACGGTGATTTTGCATTGGCTATATCAAAAATGTGGCCATGACAATTACTTTTCATCTCAACCATTCATTATCAAGAATAAATCTCTATCATTAAAAAGTTTGACTATGAAAAATGAAGGTGTAGTGCCACATCTCCTCCACCGCCTCCCTTATCATTTTCTCAGCAAAGGTTTTTGGAAGTGGAGGAGGGTGGCGCCGGCGGGAGGAAGCTAGGCGCCGACATGGAAGGGTGGGTTGGGCACCGACAGGGGAGAGTGGGACATGGCGCCGATGGAGGCGCCGACGCCGACGGAGGAGAGAGGGATTGGGTGCCGATGGGAATGGTACTGGGTTGGGCACCGACGACGGAGGGTGGGAGTGGGTGCCGCTTAATGTAGGATCGGGTAGGCGATGTTGGTAAGGTCGATAAAGCGGGGGCTGGTGTAGGAGGGTTGGCCAGCGGAAGATTTTCTTGCCGTGAGGGTGGAGCGGGGCTGGCAAAGGGTTGTCGCCAACAGGGGCAGGGGCATGCTTGGGCGTGTCGTAGGAGACCGTGGCTAGGTGTTGTCGGAGGAGGTAGGGCCATCAGAGGAGATAGGTTTGGGAATGGTGGGTGTGAAGGAGGAAAGAGAAAGAGGGGAGTGCAGAAGGAGTATATTTATTAATTATATATTTTTCTTTATTTTTATTGTGGTCAACCTATTCAATGGTCAGGATTGGATACTTTGAATCAATGTTCCGGACTTGATTTTAGTGGTGTCCACTTTTTAAATGTAACTATTGTAGAATTTCTATTGTTTTATAGGGAAATGATTTTTACACTCCTCTCGTTGATTTTTACACTCCCTATGTGAGAGGAATTAACAATTACACAAAGATATATGCTTTTACATAGAAAATGTTAGTGGGAGTGTAAAATTAACATATAGTAGTGTAAAAATCAATTCCCTGTTTTATATGATCAATATATAATTTTGATTTTGTTATAATTTGACAGTTATAATGGAAGTTAGACTTTGACCATGTTCTGCTCACATGACATCTAGTGAGTTTCAGTTCATTCTAGTTTCTTCCAGTTCTCTCCAGTTCCTTCCAGTTCTCTCCAATTCTTTTCAGTTCCCTCCAGTTGTCTTCAGTTTCTACCAGTTCTCTTCAATTCCTTTCAGTTCATTCCTTCTATTTTTTCAACTCATTTCAGTTCCTTTCATTCTTCTCCATTTCCTTTCAGTTCTTTTCAGTTCTCTGCAGTTCCTTTGAGTTCCCTCAATTCCTTCCAGTTCTCTGCAGTTCTTTCCAGTTTTCTCTATTTCCTTCCAGTTATTTCAGTGTAGTTTTACGAGTTTCAGCGAAAGAGAATAGGGCCATGCATTGTCATCTAAACAAGGTCTAAACCAACATTGCCAAATGGTCTCATTAAAAGAAAAAAAAAATTATGAAAACGAGCCTTCTCATTGAGTCATTCTCAATGTCAAGGACCCGAACTTTCTTCACCATAAACACTGTAGTACTAATCATTTGAATGATTAACTAATCAAATGGCTTGTATATGGAACACGTGAACAAATGAGGGGTGGAACTTGGAAGACTGAGGTGGACACATTCAAATGCATTTAGAGTTTTATTAGACATCAGGGAAAATATCTGGCTATAAAGTCGCCACAAAGCAGCTGAGATATTTTTGTCCCAGTCATAGGTGTTTCACTACAACGTGTTAAGTAAAACCGTCCAATTTGTGTCACAGCCAATAAAGAAAAGCTTTAGATCTTTGCAAAGTCAGATCATTTGTTAAATTATCTAGTGGACACCGCCATTATACGTTTTCAACGGCTACCTTTAGTTTAACCATTCATCAGCCATCCCACCCAAGATTAATTCACTAAACTAAGAGATTAGTCTAATTACTGGTCATCCTTATGCTCATGTAGTCATTCCCATGGACCATGGTATTGGTCACCATCAAAGGTGGCCGTCCTTTATGGTCTCATTGTCCCAACTATACCTGCTCATATTCCCTATCCCCGCGTCCTTCCTCCCCTCCCTATAATAAACCGAAGGCCAAATGATTATGGTTATGTTTGACATAATTTGTGTTAATTGATAATCTAAGTAAAAATTAATAAGGTAATTGAAAATTAATAAGATTATTATGAAAACGATAAATTACATTCAAAACTAAGTCTAGTTAGATTATTGATTTTATCATAAATATTTGGTGAATTAATTGATAATGTGCAAATCCAATTCTCGTATCGCATAGAAAAGTGTGAAACAATAAATTTATACTTTCAAAATGAATATGGCGGAATACTACATATCTTATGAAATTTCAAAATTATTTTGCTAGACTAAAATTGAAAAACCTCAATGCAATATGAGCTACTATCAATTCACAAGTAAGATCATTATCATCGAAATCCTAATAAATCTACACTGATATTAGTACGATGAGCCATGTAGTGCAGATTTTCAGGAAGTGCAAAACCACTTCCCTAAACCTAGCAAACGAATCAATCGGATCGGATTCAGATCAATCGGAATGACCCATAAAATCGTATCAGATTCACTTTACTTTGGATTAGATGGAATTGGATCAGGTCAACTCGGATCGGCTCAATTCAAATTAGATCATCTAAGATTGGGTACTTTCGGATCACATCACCAGTATTTATTTTATTGGGTTTATGAAAATTATTTTGTTGTGTGTGATGTACTAATTATATATAGATAGTTGGAGTACTTGCCTATGATGATTATCTTCCTCTTTTAATATTTAATGGTAAATATATTTTTCTCAAAGATAAATAATACTCATTAGAAAAAATAAAAAATATTGAATTATCAAGAAGTATCAACTGTAAAAGTTGTCGATTTTTTTTTTTTTTTGACAACCAGCATTTGAAACAAAGTAGTATAAACATAAATAAGATTGGGTCATCTTGGATCGGTTCAGTTGGGATCGGATCACTTCGGATTTGACCGGGTCATTTCGGATCGAGTCAAGACCTGGTCTAGCTAATTTCGGATCGGATTCAGGTTAGATCGGGTCATGCAATTTGGATTTTGGATTATGTTCTGATTGTCATCGGATCAAAGTCAGAGCAAGGATCGGTTATTCTTTTTTTTAGGTTTATAGAGAATCACAATGAATAGTGATACATTGGGCATGTTCTCTACACCGTTTTTTATTTTATTTTCTGAAAAGTTCAGAAACTTCAGAAACATTCACAAAAGTGAAGTATAAAAATATGACTTAAACAAAAAGTTCAAAAATTTCAGAATAAATAAAATCAGAAACAAAAGGAAGATTTGCATACAATAATCCCAACTATTGCCGATTTATTAAGATTAATCCTAACTATGATTTATTCTGTAATAAACCCAACTTGTTGCCCTTTTTGCAACCGTTGCTCCCACCATCTCATACCTATGATAGAGACCTAATTTCCCACCCGAACCATCAATGTCTACCAATTATCACACCCAAAGACCCCAAAAACATTCTTTACTCCCCACGATCATCACCGTCCACACTTCTTCCATTTTCCGGCCACAAGGCCGACGGAAACCATGGCTAGGCATGTGCGCCCCTAATTTCCCACTCGAACCATCAATGTCTACCAATTGTCACAAGCAAAGACCCCAAAAACATTCTTTAC
>CAAKMY010033952.1:0-18475 GCA_901111285.1 Corrigiola litoralis | reverse complement strand
GGAGTGGTGGGGGTGGTGGGGGGAGTGAGAGGAGGAGAGAGAAGATGGAGGAGTTTAAGCGAAAGCGAGAGGCAAGGGAGGAGAAGGGGGAGGGGAAGGGGAAGAGGGTGAGGAGAGAGGAGGAGGGGAAGGAGAGTGAGAGGGAGAGGATTGAGAAGGAGGTGGATGAGAAGGCGAATGATTTCGAGTTTGGGAAGGTTAGGTTGGTGGCTTCTGGGGATGATGGTGAGGGTTTTTCGAGCTCTTTTCGTTGAATTTTAATGGTTTTGTTGTTTTATTTGTTCGTAATGTCTTTTGTTTATGGTGATATTTTGTGTGATGATGGTGAGGGTGTTCGAACTCTTTTCTTTGAATTTGTTTTTTTTATTCGTTTGTTTATTTGTAATGTCTTTTGTTTATCGTGTTATATTTTGTTGTGTTGTGTTGTTATGTTATGTTATGGAAATGTGGTATGTAGTTTGTGTTCGACTTGATGATGGTGAGGGTTTTCGAGCTCTTTTTGTTGAATTTGTTGTTTCCATTAGTTCGTTTAGTAATTTGTATTGTCTGTTGTTTATTGTGATAATTAGTTTTGTTGTTGTATCATGTAAATGTGGTATGTGGTTTGTGTTTGAATTCATCGTAGTTGTATTAATTTGATGGTGTGGGTACTTTGTTGCTTGACTTAGGTTAGCTTTGCAAGATGGTCATGGCGGATTTTTTTGTTGTGCTATGCAAATGTGTGTGTTCTGTGTTCGGATTAGTTGAACATATTTTAACGGATGGATAGGTTTCTCTAATTTGTGTTCTGCAGCAAAGTTAGTGGATTGAGTTGTAAGATGCGTTTTGTGCATAGTAATATTTATCAGAGTGGCAAATTATATGTTTATCTGGTTAATGTGATTGTGATTCCGACTGTAAGTTTGGATGTTGCTGGCAACTTTTAGATGTAAATTTGTGTATGAAGCTATGAATCTAGAAAAGAGTGTAAATGAGGAAATGACTGGAAATGTTTGTCTGGTAAAGGAGGATGAACAAATGAAGAAATGATCACAGCTAATATTTATACTGTTTTAGAGGTTCATTTCCTGATTCCTATGATGTGGAAGTATTTTGACTACTGTTTTCTTTTCAGATTGTTTTTTGCTAGGTGCTTTCAGCTTAGTTACTGGACACTTGATTATTCGTTTGATTTTTATATCGTCATAGGAGTTCATTTTTCTGACTCTTAATTAAGTGTACTATCTGATGAAATGCCTTTTGACTATAGTATATCACTTGGACTAAATAATCTGTTTGTCCTACTCAGTTTGGCCATTATTTTCACTTGTAAGTTTTGATGTTTGCAGTGAAACCTGTGTTCTGTGCAAATGTGTGTTCATGTTTGAATTAGTCGAATTACTAATGATTAGGAGATTATGGCTGATGCTAGTATGTTTGTAGTGAAAGTAGCTTTCGAAAATGGACATGTTCTTCTTTGTTAACTGCGGCAAAGGTACTGGTTTGGGTAGTAAAATGCATTTTGTGCATAGTTTTCTTCATATGGTGGCAAATTTATGCATTATCTGTTCCATTCGGTTTTAACGGGGTCTGGAAGTTTCGGTGTTGCTGGCTACGTTTGGATGTGTTTTCCTGTATGACATCATGAACTTGGTAAAGGAGAGCAAACGAGGAAATGACTGGAGATGTTTGGTTTCCGGTCTTGAAATCAGATAGTGTTCGGTACTTGATTGGTTTCCTTTGTTGTAAACCGTAGAAATAGTATTATACTCAGTTTGGCCATTACTTTGATTAGTACGGAGTAAGTTCCTATGTTTCTAGTGAAATTCTTTTTGTTAAACTCCAATGTGAACTTATGAGGAAATTGATAAACGTCCATAAAGCTTTGTCTACCTGCCTCTTATGATGTTCGAGGGGGGCTATGAATATAATTGATTAATTGGTGGAAATTCGATAATTGTTGAAATTCTTGTTTTCCTTTGTATGCAGCACTACTGAATAAAAAGAAGAAGAGGAAATTGTCGAAAGAAGAGGAATTAAAGAAAGCACGAGAACTGGAAGAGGCAATGAAGGATCCTGAAAAAGGTGAGATGGTGAGGCAAAAGCATGCTTGGAAAGCAGCAACTGACAGGGCGATGGGGATTAAAGTGCACGATAATCCCAGCCTCTTGCACAAGAGTATAAAGAAGGATATGAAGAAGCATAAGAAGAGCCAGGACAAGTGGAAGACAAGGGTGGAGACTACTAAGAAATTGAAGAAGGATAAGCAAGATAAGAGGAAGGACAATATTAAGAATAAGGTTAAACGCAAGAAAGATGCCAAGATTGAGAAGAGAGAGAAGAAGCTTATGAGGCCTGGCTTCGAGGGTCGCAAGGAAGGCTTTGTTACTAAGATTTAAGGTTTGCAGAGAAGTTCTTACGGTTGGTAATGTATTTTGCATCTAGTCATAGTTGGGACTTGGGAATAGTTACAGGAGGTAAAAAAAACATCAAGCTTGAGCTCCTATAATTTTGCTTTGCTGTCAAAAGTCCAATTATCTCAATGAAATTCACTTTTTTTTGATTTCCATATCTCAAAGTTTTATTTTAATGTTACTTCTGCTTATCATTTTTGTGTTTATATAGTTTGCTTGCCATTTGGCTCTAGAGTATGTGGTAACATTGTCGCCTCTATTTACCCCGATCTGGGAACCTTGCTCAGTTGCTCGATATCTGCCAATTGCGCAGCACTTTACATGCTATAAAGCGCTATTGTGCGAGTCCTAATGGTGTCCAATGTTCAGCCAGGTTGTGGAGTGTGGACTGTGGCATCACCTGGGTAGTTAGACATTCAGACTCATGAGAATGCTTCTATCTATAATCTTCGTCTTTAATCTCTATCTTGTATCTGTCGATCTTTTTAGTGCCCGGCTTACTGAATGTCTCAAGTTATATACATCTATAGTTAGCTTACCATTTTGTTCCAGAGTATGTAGTAACATTGTTGCCTCTATTTAGCCCGAACTGGGAACCTTGCTCGATATCTGCCAACGGTGGGTTTCACATAATATACAGTGATATTTTGCAAGTTGTTTTGGCGTCCAATGTTCAGCTCTCTCTGTGGACTACCTAGCGAGACCCATGAGCAAGCTTCCATCTTTATTCTCCATGTTGTATCTTCCGATCTTGTTAATGCGTAATTGCCAGCTTGCCGCACATCTTATGTTTTTCCACTGTTGCCTGTTTCAAAACTCTTAGAAATTGCTCCTGCATTGTCACCATCATGGCACCTTCTCAATATTGGCAATGTATGACCAATGCCCATAGAATTTTCTGATGTGTGTGGAAATAGACTGTGTGTGGCATGCCTTTATTTAACTATTGATGATAGTAACTAAGAATAGCAAGGTAAAATAAAACACCCTAGTAGAAGTGCTGCAGAAAAAATTATCTGTACAAAATGACGTGACCAGAACCTTGTCTACTGTAGCCCTCACTCTAAATTACAAAATAGAATGGGCGGGGCCGTGGGAGTCTAGAATAAAAACTTCCTATGGGAAAAAATTGAATAACGCCCACCGTGGGGCTCGAACCCACGACCACAAGGTTAAGAGCCTTGCGCTCTACCAACTGAGCTAGACGGGCATGTTGATACAATTAGTTCAGTTAGACATCTTAAAAAAAAAAGCACTTCTTTAACAAATACTGTAGCATACTAGGGAAGAACTTTTAGACTTGTGATCTGTGATACACGGGAAATGATTTTTACACTCCTTTGATTGATTTTTACACTCCCCATGTGAGAGGAATTAAATATTGCACAAAAATGTGTGCTCTCACATGGGAGAGGCTAGTGGGAGTGTAAAAATAAATTGTGGGAGTGTAAAAATCAGTTCCCGTGATACACCCTTGCTCTGGTGTTTGATCCATAAACTCATGTGACATTGTATAGCCAAAGTACAATTTATTCTCATTCCTAGTATTATCACCTTGTATCAGACGAAATGTTAATTTTTGGTCTAGATTTATGTTTATTGACAGGTAAAAAATACAAATTTTACTTGCTCTTCTTTATGTACTATCAGATATTAAAGTTATTAATTTTTAAAGGTGTCTACAAAAATATATAAGTTTTGTCGCTTATCACAATAGTAATTGGAATACATTAAGAAGCATTCAGTTTGTTCGAATTGGTGTGGTTAGACATCTATCTTTCCTCCTCATAAAAGTAGTTCAATTCTCGATCTATCTAATAGGATAAATCATGTTTACTCCCTCTTTTGATAAAGTTTCACTTGCCTGAAGAACATAACTTTTAAAAAGAATTGGGTATAAAAGGACTTTATAAACTCACGTCAAGAGGTGCCAACTAGTGGCATTCTCGACTTCTCATCCTCACTCATTTTAAGGTTTGAAATTTTAACCTTTACATATCTCTTCAACATTTTAAGTCTCGACAATTTAAAAAAGAAAAAGCTAATACAATAGACACTTTAGTGCTTAGTACTTTATTTCCTAAGTTCCGAAGTAATTTCATTCATTTTATAATAAGCGCATCCTCATTATTTCACGCTAAGAGACAATGTCATTATTAGACGATCTCATAACAGACTCACTAAGTCACCAATGAGTTTAAAGATGGTGATTTTCCACTTTTTCTTACTTTACTTAAATAGATAAAATAAAGTAAATAGAGTAGAAAATAAGGAAATGGATATTAAAAACAAAAAATATCTGTACTTGCTGGAAAACATTCTTATCCCAAAAAGCCTCAAACAGCTTACTTCTGTCTTCTATCTCAAGCACTTTGCAAAGCCAGGTACTTACTAATCACATACTGTTACTTAAGCTAATTAATAATCATTTATATAAGTGTCTTCTTCAAATTGATACATGATTGGTATATTGTAACTATATTGTAGTATGATATTGGCTTCTGCTAATTTGTAATGGGTCAATTCCCATAGCTTTGATTGCCATTTATACAACAAAAGATGTCATCTTTTTGTGTTGTTTCCAATAATGGGATGGTGGGCAATCCCCAAACTTATAAATTTCATGTCTTGAGAGCCAAAGCTATGGATAAATGTGTATATAGGCCATTTTTAGTGATGCCCATGTATGGTTGTGCTTCTTTACATACATCAAGGCCTCAAATTTATGGTAGTTTGAGGAATGAGGTGGTTTGTTGTAGTAAGGTGAGGTCATTAGATGATGTCAATGGTGGAGATAAAGTTGCCCTTTTGGAGGATAGGGGTTTAGTTGATGTGAAGAGGAGGTTTTCTTTGAGATTAAGGCCTAGGTTGAGGTTGTTGTCCAAGAGGTTGAGAAGGGTGCCGGTTCGGTCGGCTTTGAATGATTTTGGGGTGTTTTTGAGGAAGCATTTGAAGAAGGTGACCCTTTTTACTTCAGTGTCTTTTGCACTTGGAGTTTGTTATTTGATTGTGAAGATAATGTCGATTCCATCGCCGAGGATTGTTCCTTATTCGGAGTTGGTAATGAACCTGAATAGCGGGGCTGTGTCGAAAGTTTTGTTTGAAGAGGGTTCTCGTCGCATTTACTTTAATACTAAGCTTGAGGGTGTTGAGTCTACTCATAAAGAGGTAGATAGTCCGCTGTTGGAGGGCGATCAAGCTGAAAATGTGGCTGGTGGAGTTGCTGTGGCAGCTGCTGTGACCCCTCAGGTAGAGGGCAGAGGTGTGATTACAAGAAGTACAAGGAAAAAAGCTGCTTTTCCTGAGTGGCAGTACTCCACAAGAAAGGTTGATAATGACGAAAATTTCCTTTTAAGTCTGATGAGAGAAAAGGGTATTGCCTACAGTTCAGCTCCTCAATCGGTGTTGATGTCGATCAGGACTGTTCTAATTACTATCTTGACATTGTGGATACCGTTGACTCCATTAATGTGGCTGCTTTATCGTCAACTTTATGCTTCTAATAGTCCTGCCAAGAAAAGGAGGCCTAGTAATCAGACTGTCAGCTTTGATGATGTGGAAGGCGTCGATTCTGCTAAAGTTGAGCTCATGGAGGTATGCTACTTGGCCTTAATAGCTAATATCAGATGCTTATGTGACACAAGTGTGCGTTTGTGGTGGTTGCTCACTTACTCTATATAAAGTAGAGTCACTGCATGATTATCCTTTTCTGATATGCTGTCCTTCATTATCTTTGATAATTTCCTTCTAAGGTGCGTCCGATTGATATGTATTGCTTATATGATTCAAAGTGAAACCATTATTACGGTTTCTTGTGTGCAAGAATTGCTCAGTTTTGAAATGAAAAGACATCAGCTTTAGTATTGGACCCCCCCCCCCTCCCCCAATTTGCAAAACTTTCTTACTCTCACATACGCATATGGAAAAGAGAGATGTTCATTTACGCTTTGATTAACATTAGCTATTTAGCAAGGTAGGCTTATCTGGTGTTGTAGATGGTGGCTTACTGTTCACAAGTCCTGGGGGTACTAGATAGGCTTAAGAGTCCAGAGTTGTAGCCTGAGTTCTTCATTAGTTCTTTTCACTGATTTCTTCATTAGTTCGTTTCACTGCAGGCTATATTATTATCCATACCTCATGCTTGTTGACCTTTTTCGTTGTAAATAGAATCGTTCACAAGTCCTTGGAGTACTGGATATGCTTAAGAGTCTAGAAAATTTGCCTGAATTCTTCATTAGGTCTTTTTCACTGCATGCTATATTGTCATCCATACCTCATGCTTGTTGAACATTTTCGTTGTAGATAGTATTGTGCCTGCAAGGAGCTATCAACTATAACAAGTTAGGAGCAAGGTTACCCAGAGGTGTATTGCTAGTAGGTCCTCCTGGAACAGGGAAAACCTTACTAGCTCGTGCGGTCGCTGGAGAAGCTGGTGTACCATTCTTCTCTGTATCTGCGAGTGAATTTGTGGAGTTATTTGTTGGAAGGGGAGCTGCACGTATTAGGGACCTTTTTAATGTTGCAAGGAAAAATTCACCATCAATTATATTCATTGACGAACTTGATGCAGTTGGTGGCAAGCGTGGTAGAAGTTTCAATGATGAGCGTGATCAGACACTTAATCAGGTAATCACCTAGTACAGCCTTGTCCTAGTTTTCAACCTTTTTGTTTTTGATACTTACCTGAGTAGTGTGTTATTTCAAAATGTCGAATGAGGTTCCGTCAAATGGCGCCTTATGCTACAACCCCATGTCCCCTAGACTGAAAGATAACTATCTGTGGATGCAGTTGTTGACAGAGATGGATGGGTTTGAGTCCGACACAAAAGTGGTGGTCATTGCTGCGACAAATAGACCTGAGGCATTGGATCAGGCTCTCTGTCGCCCTGGTCGATTCTCGAGAAAAGTTCTTGTAGGAGAACCAGACGAAGAAGGGAGGAGAAAGATACTGGCTGTTCATTTGAGAGATGTTCCTTTGGAGGAAGACAAGCTGCTTATCTGCAACCTCGTTGCATCCCTCACTCAAGGCCTTGTTGGTGCTGACCTTGCAAACATTGTTAACGAAGCAGCACTACTTGCTGCACGCAGAGGTAAGAACCTTGAATGTTATATGGGCAAACTTAGGTGAAGTAAGAAACATGAAACTAGGCTTAGAATTGTTTCATGAAGGTCGAAGTTTGACGGTTTCTCTTTGGTTTAGTAGATGTCCTAAGATAATGAAATTCCAAACCTGAGGTCTGAGATGTTACTCGAGTATTTGGAGTTTCCTTTATCATACCTTGATACCGCTTTCTTCCTCCATGGTGTATGGTGATTGTTGCACAGGTGGAGACGCGGTTTCAAGAGAAGATATAATGGAAGCCATAGAAAGAGCGAAGTTCGGAATCAATAATAAGCAGACTAGTCCGAGTGTTATCAGCAAGGAGCTTGGGAAATTATTCCCATGGATGCCATCTCTTATGGGAAAGACTGACTCAAGAACAGAAGGAATTCCGGGGCCCTTGGGTTATCAGACTTTGAGCTAATGAACTCATATCTACTACTTTTGTACTAATGGTTACTTTCCATGTCACAATAGAAATGGGTCCGAACTCCGAAGTTTATGATGCGTATAGATAATACATCCTAGTGTACTCTAGTTGGGCTAAGAACAGTTTCTCAGGATCCTTTAGCTCAGACGAAGGGAAAAAGAACCACACACACACTACTTAACATGATTTGTACTCCATAAATCAAGAGTTAGCTACTGTCTATATTTATGTGCATCACATCTCTAATCTAGTGATTTGTACTTCTTTTTCTTATGGGAGATGCAAGTTGTGGATCTAGTAGTAGTCTTGTAGACTCCTTATTTTAGTCGAAGATGATGTAGTGCCATCAGATTGTATCAATTTTCAATACATCTTATCACATTTTCGATACCTACACTAAAATTAGAGGAATTGTTTTAAAGAATGCGAGGGAGTGCCATTGTCAGTAGGTGCCACTGTATGAAACTTCACCACTGAATTAGAGGGTCGGTTAAGCAAATAGTGGGCTTTGGCAAAAATGTTAAGTGAGGCCTAACTCGACATAACTTAAATGGAAGTACAAAAGAACACAAATATAGGTGAGTAAACCTAAAACATAATGTAAAAAATTATATAACAAGTCACAAAAATGACAAAATATGAAAAATTGCAATAAGACAAATCAATGTAACTTTAATGATATACTACGTATTAGAAGATAAAGGTTGACCCAATGATTAGAAACTCAACCTGTATAGAGGATGTTCAAGGTTCGAATCTTCATATCCCTTTTTCCGCATTGCTCCAATGTAAAAAAAAAAAAAAAATGATACTACGTACTTCGTATGACAGAATACCAAATTCTCTATTTAGAGCTCAGTAGACGCATTTGTTGAAATATCTTTATAGGCCAACTCCCAACTCAAAGGAATTTGGTCTCGCTCGTTATGTGGACACTGGACACCTCATAGTTTTTGTTGTTTTTCTTTCCTTTCATCCTTTGTTTTTTTCAATTTGGGGGTTGGGGGGAAGCATCAAATAGACAAATACCACCAAACAAAACATAACAGGCTATAGTACAAGGACTGCCTAGTAGAGGGAAGTGGAATGGTCCTATCCCATTCTGATTACAACTGGAAGCAGTGAAGCACCATCACGCATGAAAGAAGACGAAGGCGCCAAGCTCACACTTGTGTTTCCGAAGGTGATTGAAATATAATAAATCAAATGATAAACCCCAACTTGATTACTCCTTTTCTTATCCTTTTTGCTGTTATTATGGATTTAAAAGGTCAAATACTATGTGCATGTCTAAATATTAAACACGAAAAACGTCTAAAATATCTAAGTATGAAAATTATATAAAAAGGAGAAAGAAGTAGAGTTCGACAAACCACATTAGACAAAGTTTGGAGTAACAGACGCACGTTATTCACGCCAATTTTAGGAAAGGATTTTGTAAAGAATCAATCTTTTCAACTTTTACTTTCTTTTCATCCAATCTTCCAAGTAGAAACGGAATCTTATACTACGAAGACTCCTGCTAATCAATCTTCAATCTTGACGCACTACCTGAGATAATCATATGAGGAAGAGTACCTTGATGTAATTGGCTATGACGGATATTGGATGCTTACTTTTTAGCCGAACATCGGATAAGAATTTCTTTCTTGTGCGTATAGATTTTATGCGTTATATCAACTTTTTATAGTGATCGAACATACATTGAATTAATTTTCCGAACATACATTGGTTCCCTTTGGCCTGGCTGATCATGACGTACAATAAAAGTGACATTGTGATCAACACAGATCAATGCTAGACTGCTAGTAAGTACTCGTTTTCTCATTTCTTCACTTGGTAGCTAGAAAAGAGAGTTGAATATATTATTTGGAGGACATCCACCCTAATCAATCCTTCGAGCAAATCCTATCTTCAATTATATCTGCGAATAGAGATCGATATGGTTGGTAAAGGCGCAAAAAGAACAATTGCTAATACAGGAGCTTACACTGGCACATCCTATTTTCAATTACGTTAATTTATTTGCTAAAAAGTTTTATGAAAAAACATGCCATGCATATTGCATAGACAGTAAAACTACGCCAGAGGCACATATAGTAGTGAGAAAAAATTGCAATTACATATGCAAGACGGCAGACGCATAGAAGAATTGCATCAACAGTAATTACCCCAGCAAGTATAGTACTATAGTAGTGAGTTGAAGCTAGTGATCTGAAAGCTGCTGTTTTGTCTCTTCTTGTCATGCTCTAAGCAACTACTTCAACTTGTGAACATTCGTGCAGATTTGAGTCACAATCAGAGCCCTCAATATGCTTCACAAACCTCAATCACTAAAACGCTAACTTCATTGGATTGTTGCTTAAAAGTAGTTAAGCAAAAGATTATAATAATAGTACCCCCTAGTAGACTAGACAGTGGATTTCGTATTTATTTCATTTGCTTAAAAATGGTGACTCCCAGCTGGATTTGCATGGTATTTGTCCTCTCAACTAGGCGTGATACAGACACGTTTTAATTGGCTCATCCGAGTCATGAACTACGCATTTTCACATGTTTGATGCATATGTATATGAAAGTGCGCGTCAATTTTTCATTTAGCAGATGTTGTGTCATTGTCAATATGAAGCAAGTGTTCCCGTTCGTCAAGCACTACTCTTTTTAGTAAACTTCACCTCCACTTCGCACGACTCGCAAGTCGCAAGTAGAGGTTGTATTGTTGTACTGTTAATATTGTTTATATATAGTCCCATTTGAGAATAAGATTTGTTTAATGGTTGAATAATGTCTAGCTCTAAACTGAAAGATTCATTTTTCACCGATAAAATAATGTGCTTTTCTAAACCAATTTTTTGAATGTCTAGGATATCACCAATGATGATTCTCTAAAATATCCCTAGAAGTGGATCCAAAATTAAGAAAAATGGGGACAAATAGAATATAAAAGAGGCAAATTTGTATATTACTCCGTACTGCTAGGCAAATACTACGGGATAATCATCCCTCGACAGTCCTATTCTATATTGAATCCGCCCTTGTATATGATATCTTAAAAACGTTTACTTTAAAGCTATACAATAAATTATGATATGGCTTGGCCTCGTACTGTGAGGTCTAGCTCTTCCATTTAGTTGAGGCTCGCCTCTCTTTTAGGACCAAAAAAACAAAAAAAAAATTATGATATAAATGAATGGAAAGGTTGAGAATGTGTAAATAAGGCCCTGAAAACATTATAAAAAATATACTATAATTTTTCGAATCAAACCGGTCTACAATGGCATAATTGCAAAATCGTTTCACTAATTACTTCTAAATCCACACTGTTAATCAGCCCTAATATATCAAAAAGAAAAAAAATGAAGAATCATATGAAAAGAAGAGACGCATGCAAGAATACAATGGCAGCAAAAAGATTATACATATCAGGACAGCTAAATTTCTTGAACAGAATCCAGCTACACCAGAGTGTACTAATGGTCTGTATTGACACAGCACGAAGTAGGAAGATAACATAATTTTTTTGGGGGGAAAACACGCTTGATAAACTAGCAACCTCTTCAAATATGATCCGTCCATTTCATATCCCGCTGTACGGACATTAGTTCTTAATTAAGCAAAATTTGAATGAATCTTCTTGGACATTTCTTTAATCTTGCGGCTACGTTGAACTGTTGAAGTCATGCCACATTTGAGGACGAGATCCTAATTACTCCTTAGTCAGCACCACATGCAACTTGAGCATTCAATACCATATCTTTTCCTCATTTGTTGGTCACGTACTGTACTATCCTAAAAGTTGCAAGTCGGTGTATCGTCAAAGACACCAAACTCCATACTACTGCCTACCTACATAAAGAAAGAAAAAACTAGTGTACGAAGAGAAACAAAGAAGTACTCCATATGTCATAGGTGACATCTTATTCAATTGGTAAAAGTGTTGGAAGAGTCCTTAATAGGTCAATAGTTAATGGGTCATTATTCAATTGTCACAAATATTTTTGTAGCCAAGAAAAGAATTAGCTTTAGTGGTTAGAGGCTTAGAGCTCTATTAAACTCAATCATGAGATTTGGGGTTCAATTCTTACTAGCGACTTTGTAAGCACATTTTAGACAAAAAAAGAAAAATTAACAAACAAATACTCCCTCTGTTCTAGTGAGAAGTTAATGTTTGTTTAGAGGGAGTATTTTTGTAGCTTATATAAATCACTAAATCTAATTGATGATTTTTAAAAAATATTCAATATGAGCCATTGATTAATTTGATAATGGACGATTGTGATCAATTTTTTAAAAAAATCAATGACAATGATGCTTTTATTTAAGTGGCTAATTATACTTTTGTAGCTATTATATAATATGTCATTGTTAATCGACTAGATTAATATAGAGAAAGAAGCTCGGTAATAACCCCCCCGAAACCAAAAATATACGTACGCACCCTTGAACATATTATCATTGAACTCTATAAAATTGCATGAAACTGTATAACTTTAAGTACATGTTAGATCGTTTTAAAATATTTTTATGTTTAAAACAATTTTTTTATAAAATATTAATAAACCATGACAACTTCTACTCATCTTATAAGTAAAGTTATTTTAAAGATAAATATTAGACCATTATTATTACAATAATTTAAAAATAAAATTCATCACAAAGAACCAAAGTACCTTATTTAATTAAGCTTTGCCACAATCATATATTCACAATCCTAATTGGGAGAAATGGATAGGCTAAATAGAAAATTTTATTAATTACCAAATTTAGTAGGATCTGATATCAAGGGTTAAAAACTATACAATATATGAGAAAAATAAATACGTTAACTTGATGAAAGTGGTTTTGATACCAATTTGGAGAAGAAAAATATTAAATATTACAAAATATCTAATGACGTATTTAGACCGAATTTAGTTTGGATTTCACTTCAATATTATAAATCTTAATATTATTGTATTTATATGAATTAATTACAATATTAATTTAGAAGAGATACATATCCAAACATCTGTAAATTTTTTTTTTGTCTGAATGGAGCGCACTGAGTCGCACGTAAGAATCGAACCCCCGACCTTACGATTGGGGTAAGGTAGCTCCAACCACTTGAGCTAGTTCTCTTCTTCTTACTCACTAAATAATTTAGCATCATAGTAAACACTTTCCCACCTTTTTCTTTGAATAAGATGATAATAGCAGTTGAGTTGTTGTTTCCTAATTTTAGTGGTGCGATGTGGGGTTGGCTTGATTTTCGACATTATTATCTAGTCTAGTCATCTACACCTACACCCCATAGTCATGATAAATCCCAACTCAATATTACTGATAGGGACTTCGTAAATTTTACTGATTCAAATACTACTTGTATAGACATAATACATAATATTTATACGTATATAAAATTTATTTTCTTTTTAATGCTTAGTATAAGATAAGTTTGGAAATTATCATAATTTTCCATTTTCCTTCTTTAGAAAAAGGAAAGTCGCACCATAATAGACAAAAAATACTCATCAATATAGCATTATTTAAATGTAAGCAAGATTATGCAAAAATTGTTACTAATTATATAAAAAAATATACGTTTGAAATAATAACCGAAAAGAGATACATCCCATGTAGATTCACAACATTTAAAAATTACAGAATTTTAAATTCAAAAATAGAAAGATCATTCTAGAAATACACCCATATTAAGATGCGAAAATTATGACAAATCCTAAAGCATCGCAGAGAATACACAGCTGTGAGAAGAAGACTAATTGACTGTTCCACGGTATGAAAATTTGGGTAATGTATGATTCACTGCTACGTCAGATTAATAGAATCCTATTATTGTACGAGACTTATAGATTCCTTAATTAAGACTTTCTACACCGTGTGAATCGCCTCCTTTCTCTTATGATTAACATCATAATTAACTGTCTCACAGTGAAACAAAAGTTACCCTCAATTTATTTCCACCCCTATATAAGACCTCCTTTGTTCTCCCTTTTTTCTCACTTCACATACCCAAAAAAACTTGCATACATACAAGTTCTTGAAGAGAGAAAACCACAAAGAAAAAACAGAACATAAACAGGGGAATACAGAGAGAAAAAACAGAGGAAAAACAGGGGAAATTTCTTTCTAGGGAATTTTAAACATTTGATGGCCATCCGTTTTACACCAAAGCTCTTTCAAAGTTTTCGCCAAATCTCAAGGCCATTGAGCTCAACCCCATCCTCCATCCCAATCCTGCCACTCAATTTCGACGAAAAGCCCTTCGTCGAGAAATCGCCTGTTGTGGATGCTCAAACTAGCTCAATTCTCAACCTTGATGACACCAAGAAGTTGTTCTCTACTTTTTCCACCACAAAACTGTTAAGATCAACCGCTAACCTCAACATGGCAGCCATTGATTCTGTGGTTGACATGGGTATTTGGATCATGCGCTCAAAGTTGATGGAAGTTCCTGGCTTTCGTCAGGCAATTCTTGGCACTGTTAAGCATTCTTTCTATGATCAGTTTGTTGCAGGGAAAGACATGATTGAGACTAGTAGAACGGTCGAGAAATTTTGGGAAGCAGGATTACGAGGCATGTTGAATTATGGATTAGAGCATGCACATGATAACGTTTCATGTGACAAGAATTATCAGACCTTCCTCAACACTATTGAATCAACCAAGTTCTTTCCTCCATCTTCGGTACGTTTCAAATCTTTGAATATTATTTGCGTTGTTTATTGCTTTTTTTCTTTATGTTAGATAAAGATGAGGTACGTAACGTTTTCAAATTATTATCTTTGATTTGATATGGTTTTTTATAGGATTTGTATTAGATGAGATGTTATAGTATAGGTATTTGTTGTTTTGGCAAGAAAAAGTTGTGCATGGTAGTACTATGGTTTGGTTTGGATGGATTGTTGGGGCTATAATCAAATTTTCAGGTCTCTCTATGCTATGTATATGGACTTATGGGGTACGCGTAACATTATACAAATTGGAACACAAATATACACGGGACCCACGTCGGAAATTGTTGGCTCTTTCGACGACAATCCGTACACGAGACTCTCACTTAAGGTGGAGCTCGTAAGAGGCTGTTTCCAATTGACCCTTGATCCAGTGTTTGTTCGATGAAGACATGGTTGGAACTTGGAGGATGATATGCATGGAGGCCAAAGGCGATCTTTAAGCAAACCGAGATCATGAAATATGCCAAATTTATGTGCCATGTGCTGAGTTTTCCTCTACTTATTTTTTTAGCATTTATAAATAAAATTTAGCTAATTGAAGTTGGTTCTTTACTTTGTTTTGCAGATAAGCTTTGTGATTGTGAAGATCAGTGCAATTTGTCCAATGGCTTTGTTGGAGAGAATAAGTGATTTGCTAAGATGGGAGAAGCAAGACCCATCATTTAACCTTCCATGGAAACAAAACAGCTTGCCACTCTTATCTGAGTCAAGCCCTTTGTACCACACACTTCAAAAGCCAGACCCTTTGACACCACAAGAAGAGGAAGACCTAAGATTAGCTCATGAAAGATTAACTAAACTTTGCCAAAGATGCTTAGAACTTAATGTACCCTTAACAGTTGATGCCGAGGACACCAACATCCAACCCGGTATCGATTATATGACTTATAACTCAGCAATTGAGTACAACAAATTGGGAAGTATCCCAGTTGTTTACGGTACACTCCAAGCATACTTGAAGGATGCAAAAGAGAGGCTGTTTTTGGCAACTAAGGCAGCTGAGAAAATGGGTTTGCCCTTGGGGTTTAAGCTTGTCAGAGGAGCATACATGTCGAGTGAAAGCAAGTTGGCTGCTTCACTAGGGTTCGAGTCTCCTATTCACAACACCATAGAAGATACACACAATTGTTACAACGATTGTGCTTCTTTCATGCTTGACAAGGTTGTTGATAGGTCTGGTGCTGTGGTGCTTGCCACTCATAATGTTGAATCAGGTATGTCTTAATAATGTTTGTGTTACAGTTTTCTATTCTCATCCTGCAACTTAGTGCGCTTCTTTTCAAACTTAAAATGTTAAGTTGATCTCACATTTATTCTTGGTACATAGGCAAATTGGCGGCGACAAAAGCAAAAGATTTGGGAATAGGAAAGGGGAATGAGAGGCTCCAATTTGCACAACTATATGGAATGTCCGAGGCACTGTCTTATGGCCTTGCTAATGCAGGGTTTCAAGTGAGTAAATACTTGACTTTTGGTCCAGTAGAGGAAGTCATTCCTTACCTTCTACGAAGAGCTGAAGAGAATAGAGGGATGCTGTCTTCTTCAAGCCTTGATAGGCAACTCATGGGGTAAATACCACTTGATCAACTTGTGTTATCTATAATTTATATGTCATGAAAATTACTTGTTTGATTTTGATATGCAACTTGCAAGAACTTGATTGACTGATCAACTTTTCTACTTGATGTTCTATAGGATGGAATTGAAGAGAAGACTAAAGGCAGGATGTGGACTGTAAGGAAAGTGCTTATGGGTGGACTCTTTTGTTACAAGCTTAGGAATTTGTCATCATTGTAATTTGTACATAAATAAATAATGTAGATTCCTCTGATGTTTGTATCAAATATTTTTCGGGGAAACTTATGCATGTTGTTGATATGTTATTACTACAAGTGAAAAATCAATCAAGCAGTTCACAGCTTCCTTTAAGTATTGAAATCAAAATCAAGAAGGTTTTTTTTTTTTTTTCCAATGACTGCTGTAACTTGCATTGGACATTTGGATAGACGATAAATGGTGAGTGTAGTTTTGTGAATCGCCTAGAAGACCTGATATTATCACTGAACTATTAACATTAATTTGTAGGAGTAGTAGTGTATTTCTGCTGTAGGGTTGAAGAGATTTGCATTTTGGTATAGATACAATCTTTAATGTGGAAATCATTAAAAGAAATAAGCAACAAAAGTTTTTTTTTGTTTGAAATGTGAAGATCGAACTTCCAACCTCATAATTGGGGTAGAAGAGCTCTAACAATCAAAGTAACTAGTTTTTTCCTAGACCACTGGTTTGCATGTATATTTGATCAGATTCATGTATATGACACATTTTCCACTCTGAAGGTAAGAAAAGCAGTACAAATATCTTAGTATATTAATATGGTTTGGGTTGGCCAACGATAAGTCACATGTTGCAAACTTTCCACATTACACTCACCACCAGGCGGTCGATTGTGATAGTTTCGGTATTAAATTGATGAGAGTCGTATGAACTGTCCAAATAAATGTTGTGTTTCCGTCCAAAAGGCCTCATGAGTCATGACTTCAGCTGCTGATGGCGAAATGATGTGGAATAGAAATCCTTTGACACGCCAAATTTCATTGCATAAATGCTGCAGTTTGTACTGTACTACATACTGTATAAGAGAGGTCCAAAATACTGGGAAAAGTGTTTTGGTTTTGGTCGCTTCTAGAATTGTATGACTCATGTCCTCATGTGAGAAAAGTGTAAGGCTTGGACCGTGTCTTCTGCTGTCAGCTGCACAGCCTGCACCCAAGGTCCCAGTTGTTTATTCTTATCTCTTATTCTATTTTGATAGATTGTTATTATATAACTTTAATTTTTTGGAGATATAAGAGTAATATAGTGATAAAATTGGTAAATGGTATATCGAAACTGAACGTTTTTTTTTTTTGGTACAATAGAGGGGTAGAGCCTAAGAAATAACTAAAAACTAACAACTAGACATGGTGACAATAGTTATGATGCAAATTTTAGTAGTGGAGGCTAAGAGCCTAAGACGGTTGCGTTTGGATTGAAAGTTGCCATGAAGTATGAGTGTCGAATAACGGTAGTCGAGTCGAATTTGCTTGTCTATCATTAAGGGTTTGATATCCTTTAATTTGAGCCTTGCCTTAGTGAGATGGGACTAGTGCTAGGTGATATTTTGTATTAGTAGTTCTTCCGAGTCTTTATCTTAGTCTCATTTAAAAAGAGAGGGTAATGATGTTGTTCATCACCTTGCTAGAGTATGTCCTCGTGGTCAGGGACATCATTAATTAGTTTTAGTTTAGTTCTAGGGACATCTCCTCTCTCATTGCAACTAATAGACTAATGATACGAGGACCTTTATTTTTTTGAAAAAGAAATTGGGTTACACTCCGTCCTTCGTGTAAAGTGAACAAAAAGTGGCTTTTGTATTCCCCAATCGCTTGTCTAAACTTGATAAATAGGGCGGTAGAGTCAAAATTGAGTTGGGTCACTAACAAGTAAGGTAATATTGAATTTAGAAAAATTAAAATTTGACCTAAAAGTTTTCGTTTTGGGTTTATTCGGATCCACCATCCGGTCAATAAAGTTGATCTCTTTTCAAATTCCAAGTGAAAATTTTAATCGTATATATGTAATCTATACTATTATCTAATAAGCCAAGAGGGTAATGGTTTGTGAACACGTGGCAGAGACATTAATACTTAAGAACAAAAAAATAATTATAATATACTTAAGCAAAATATCTAAAGTTAGATTAATTATGTTATTCTTTTCATATTTCTCTCATCGATCAATAGTCTTTTGGCCTTCTTGATATAGTTAATTAGTA